>OVBE01002580.1:0-29987 GCA_900406425.1 Iberis pinnata
ACGATATATTATAACAAAAAATATAAATGCTATTGTTGACGATAATATATTATAACAGAAAATATAAATGCTATTGTAAAAAAAGATATTTCATAGCAACCAAACTAAAACGCTATCGATAAATTAGACATAACATAGCAATACAACCAAACGCTATTGTGGTGTATTATACGATAGCAGTTTACGTTAACACTATAATAAGTGACCGACCTACGATAGCTGGTCCAGTCATAGCGTTTATGGAAACGCTATGAAAGGCCTTTTATAGCGTTGTGCTATCAATGAGACTTTTTCTTGTAGTGATCAATACCTTTTAAACTCTCCTCCAAACTTAAATTACATAGTCCCTTGTGTAATAAAAATTCAAAGTATAATTTAGGACCAAAACATAACAACAAATGGAAAATATGCTACGGTATATACAATGAAAAATGGTTGGAGTGGTTCTGTATTCAGGTTGAGTGGGAGAGAGTGGCTGAAGTGGAGATCGAAGTGATGTGTCTCCTTGTCCTTGGCTCGATGTGAAAACGTTTTGGGTTTGCTTGTGACTTCCTCAAGTTGACTCTTCTTTCTTCGTTTCCCCACACCAAGTGTCCACAGTATTGAGCAAGGGTACCTGAAACACCCAAAACAAAGCAAAAACTTAAATGATTGTACTTTGTAGAGGTGTAAGAGAAGTAGTGGGAAAATGGGAAGACAAGATGAAGTGATGTTTTGGAAGCTTGGTTTGAAATTAGCATTGTTTGGCTTGATCGCACTTTTTGTGGCTTGATCACGCGGTTGATGCGGCTTGATCACGCGGTTGATGCGCGTTGTTGATATGGCTCGATCATGCGGTTGATGCAGCTTCATGTGAATTTCTATAAGTGTTTGCCTCATTTGTTGAGGAGTTTGCGTCTCTGTGTTCACGTGTATGCTTTTTATTTTCTTTATCCTTGCACATAAATATGTGTTCAAAAAGATGCATTTTTTATTCCATTACTACGTTTACATGGACGTCTGATTTATAACCAAAAATCGATAGGAACTACTATTATATGCATATCCTCTGAAAATACAATACAAAATTTTTGGTCCAACTATGACCTTTTTCAAAGGATGTACTGTCACTTTTCCACGTACCCCCAAACTTTCATGTATTTATACATTGATGTAGTGCGTTTCCAAAACTCATAAGAAGTTTTACCGTAACGTATTCTGATATTTTATGGTAAGAAACGCTCCCCCCATGTTCTAGGCTTATCAAGATTCTAACAACATTGCATTAGTCTTTAAGTTTTTCAAAATCTTTATCTTCACTATTTAACAAATATACATAACAAATATTTCGCAGAATATAGTTCGTAGACTTATTAATGGTTGTGCGATATAAGTTTCATGTGATTATATCCTAGGATTCAAAATCGCATTCAAATCCGTTACACCATTCATATGATTTATTGAATTAAGGAAAGAGTTTCAAATTGACTATACGTTTTATTCTCAGGAAAAACAATTTCATTGTTCTTCAAAAAAAATTCTTAATGCAATATTTTATAGGTTTTCCTTCAAATATTATATATGCCTGCCTCTCCCGCGCTCACCTTGTGTGGCACCATCTGGCTCACCTTTGTCTCCTTCCTTTCTCCCTTTCTCATTTAGTTTCCTTTTCTCCTTTCAGTCACGCCTTAGCATTTTTTCTCAGTGGTTTTCGGCCTTCATGAAAACGTGGTTGTGGCTTTCTCTGTTTGGTTTTGATGGGGAGAGTTGGGTGGTTCAGTTTCCTTTTTCCCTACATCTGGAGTCTCATGGGCATATATAAAACTTTCTAAATCTATATGTTAGGTTAGCGCGTGGTAGATATAGCTTCTTCATCATGAGATTTGGTTCTATTCGCTTTTAGCTCCTACTTAGTTTTTCTTTTTAGTTTCCTGGTAAAGGCATAGCAATAGCTCACACTCGGATTTGGCTATGCGTTTTGGCGATTTTCATGTTTGTAACTACAAGCTTCTTTCTCCTTCATTTCTCTATCTTCCCTTAGATTTGGCCTTTAGTCCATCTATTGATAGCTACTTTTCCTTTTCTTGGCATGTTATGCCTTTGGTTTTGAGGAAAGTTTCGGGGTCTGTGGGGTATCTTAACAAGAAGGTCGTTGGTGATGTTCTGTGGCGGTTTGGTTTGCTTATTAAGCCCTTCTAGAAGGTGGTTCAGTCTTTGTCGGGAGGATTTATCCTTTGGAACTCTCTTTACATAGTCCATCTTCCCCTCAAGTAAGTGGACTCCTCTATTTTGTTGAAATCTAATCTTGTGTGGTAGTAGGTTTTATGTTTAGGTTAGTCATGGTTGGGGCATTTTGTTTGGGTCGAGTGGCTCGGTTCTTTTACTTGGCCTTGTAGTAGCTCTTAGTGTTTAAGGCCCTCAATGAGGTTTAGCTCTAAGGTATTCTTAGTCTCTTTGGAGGGTGCACGCCTGCTTGGCTGTTATAGTCCTACCCAGAGTCGTGCCAACATAAGAATTTTTCAAAAGCAATTAAAAAATAAATACTCAAATTCATAAAAATGGGTACACTAATAAACAAAAAATATAGTAAATTGAATTATAAATTTAAAACATAATTCTTCTTCTTATCCATACTACACACCCAACTTTGAAGACATTCTTCTGCAATATAATTTGAAATAAACAACTTGTAAAAGAACGCTGAGAACTTCTTCTTCTTTTCCTAGGAAATAGCAAATAATTAAGAACAAATTAATATGAAATGATTTACGTTGATTTTTAATATGATGGAAAATAACACCTTTGTTGTTGGCAAAAGTTTTAAACTGAGCACATTGAAATCTAAGAAAATGACTAAAGAAGAAAAAATGGCGAAGAAAAAAGAAGGCGGTGGAAGAAATGTGAGAAAGAGAATAGATGAAACTAAAAATTTTACCCTAATTGTTAACTTAAAATTATTAATAATTCATGAAAAATTTTAATTGGTATTTGATTGTTGTGGTCTACCATAATTCCATATTTTACCTAACTGCATTTATTATAATATATTGCATATTCTTATATAAATGTGTCATATATTGTTAATTCTATAATAATATTAACAAAATAATTAGTTTCTTAAACTGATGCCCAACACCAATGTTTCTTCTTCTTCAACATAGACACGGGCCTGGTCCTATCCCAAGTTTTCGAGAATGGTTGTTCGATTTTCTCAGTCGAGATCCATCTCGGGCTTCACAATCACTCCTCTTGTAGTCACCATTGGTGTTATGACACCTTTGTTCATTTCCTCGTTTGTGTTGGCTTATCCAAGGGTTCTATTAAGGTTGTTGCTGATGGAAGCTGTTGGAATCGCTATCTTCTAGGTTTTGAGGTCGACTCTGATTTGACGAGATGAGGTTGTGACAAGAAAAACTTGCTTCAGAGTGTTCATTTAAAGAAACGGTGTAGATTATATTAGCAAAATAGATTATGGAAGTCAATATTCTATATTCCTGGTTTATTTTGTTGCCTTTTACACTCTTTGGCTCTTGTATATATCTCTATAAAAACTCATTCATATCAATATACAACAATCCTTATATGGTATCAGAGTAGGGATCCTAAAACCTAAATTTTTATATCTCCTCTTCTGTCATCTTTTTATTCTCTTCGACAATGTCTACCCTGCATCTAATAGAACTTCAGAACATGTGGCTAATCCCATTGATCTAGACACAATTCTCTACTCCATCAACATGAGTGGTGTTACTAAACTCACCACCACCAATTACCTAATCTTGAGTCTTCAAGTTCGTCTTTTCCTTAAAGGTCATGCTCTCCTACGCTTCATTAATGTTGCTGATGTCCCAACTTCGTGTATAGTTACTGTAGATGGTGATGTTGTTCCTAATCCTAAGTATGAGTCATGGATTTCTTCAAGCTTAATTGATCTTCACAGCTTTGTTAGAAGCCATCACTACTCCAATCTAGCCTCTTCTTGTTGGTGCGCAAACAACTTTGCAAGCCTGGAACAGACTTGTAAAGTTGATAGGCTCGGGATTTTAATCCGAAATCTAACTGCAAAGAACAGATCTAAGTAGCATAGACTAGGGTTGAATTCCACATAGACCAGATAGTGTGACTTTCAGTTCAATATTGATTCTAGTTAAGACAAATAAAATAAGTGATTGTAACTATGATCTAAGGCAATAATGGTAAATTAAAACGGATGTAAATCGATAACTAAGGTGTCAGTAAATAGGGAATTCTACAGATATTCAAGTTTGAAGCTCTAGTTAACATGCATGATTTAATAGTGAAATAGTTCTCAACATGAAAGACATAAATAGATTAATCTCCTCTCGAAGTATTAAGCCATATGTTTGAGTCATCAGAAATAAACTCTCGGATGTCTAATATTCAATCAAGCGTAAAGTTCATATTCAATTGTTCATAGATATCCAAGACAACACTCTCGCTAAGCAAGAACATCTACTCATCTAGATTAGATCATATTTCAAAACCAAATCTGTTTGCGTTTATTAATATAAAACCAATGAATTAGTTAGCTACTCTAATTCATGCATTAAGAACAAATATAGACTAAGAACCTAACAAATTCAATCCATTATGTTAAAACCCTAACTACCAAACCTGGTTTCCCTGGGAAACCCCTAAAACCTAACAAGACGACTACTTAGACATAGCAAAGTAATCAAAAATCATTGTAGAAGAAATCATATTCAAAAATCAAATAAATGTAATTGAAAATAAACGAGTATGAATCTGTCTCTCTATAAAGCTCTGAAACCTAAAGTGTGCGTAAAAAGAAAATAAAAATACGCCTAAGGCTTTTATAGTTCAAAAGAAAAAAGACAATAAAAATCAAATAAGGGAAAAAATCTTGATAAATCTTGATAAGTCTTGAGGACAATTTCATAATTTTGGCAAACTTCATTCTTCTTCGGCCACATGGATCGATCAATCTGATAAGGGACCGATCGATCTAAAGGGAGATCGATCGATCTTTACGTAAGTGTCTATGAGCATTGGATCAATCTATCCATGCTTGGATTGAGCGATATCTTCCTACGTGCATCAATGGATTGATTATTCTTCATATGGATCTATCCCTCCATCTTCATATTGTCCGTTTGCACCTGAAATCTTCTAAAATCTATCTTTTTTTCTCCAGAACTTCCCAAACACCTAAAATCCTGAAAATATGCCAAAAATACAAGGAAAACACTCTGATAATACCAAATATCATGTATAAATACCCACTGTAAGGCATTAAAGCTGAATAATATCAACTCCCCCAGACTTAGATCTTTTCTTGTCCTCAAGTAAAGCAAAAATCAAATCCAGAGAAGAGGTTTGAAACCAGACCACACAGGAACTCTCAGAATCTCAGCAACCCCAAGTTCAGATATCAAAAACTAAAAGACATTAATCTTAGACAAACACTTCAAAATAGATTGTATACCTGTTTTTAACAATATGCTTCTTACTCTAAATCCCAAATATATCAAACCATCAAATCATTTCAACTAACTCTCTAAATTCAATTAAGTACAAATAGGTGCATTCTCACCTATGAGTTATCGATCAATGCACTTAAGTACCTTTTCTATCAAATTGCCCATACCAAACAAAACATCAACCGACTTCTGGTCCTGATCCTTTTTCCCTTTTCTCACTTCTTTTTTTTCTTTTCTTACTACTTCCTTTTTTTAATTATTGTTTCCTTTTGTTCTTTGCATTTCTGCGTATTATTCTTTTCATACTCTCTTTTAGCAGCCAGTTTTATGGAATGAGGAAACGGACTTCGAGGTCCGCTGTTCATTCCTTTTTTTACCGTTTGTTTTTATTGAAGGGAAGGAGAGAAAGGATCCGGATCATACTGAAAGAAATTGTTGGTTTTACAGATAACTGAAGAGCAAGATACCTAGCTTTCAAAGTATAACCAACACCTAAGCAAGAGAATTTAAGATCAATGTAAGTCATATCAAAATAGAGCTAGTATCAAATCATCAACAATCCAAAAGACAAAACCATATCAGTCATTTAATTAGATTCTATATCTATCATAGCAGTTAAATCTAAGTCAGGAGATAGAAGTCAAGAAGAAATTAATACTAAACTCACACTAGGTTAGCAGTCATCATTGCATATGGTCATTGTTCCTCCTAATCGACTCGACTAGACTCATCTACACAAGAACAAATCTTTTTGAAAATTTTCATCAGAAAGAGAAAACATCCAAAATATTGTTAGTAACATCATATATCCTCCCCTAGACTTACTTCACACCGTCCCGATGTGAAAATAAATTCAGAAGAAAGAATAATGACCTGAATAGAAATAAAGTCTAGAACATATAAAAATAAAATAAAAAGAAAATACATGAGTTCAAAGTGAAAAAGAAAAGATACTAATCGATGAAGCGAAATCAGTCCAAGGTCTGTCTGAAACTGCCTCCTCCCCTCTCTCTCTCTCGCTCTCTCTCTCTCTCTCTCTCTCTCTCTCTCTCTCTCTCTCTNCTCTCTCTCTCTCTCTCTCTCTCTCTCTCTCTCTTTCTCTCTCTCTCTCTCAGCATACTCCTCTTCATCATCGCTATGACGCCTGGGTGATCTAAAACAATCTGGTCTTCGAATCCTCGCTATCACGCTCCACATCCTTTACACCAAACTATGCATCCTCTCTGCTGCATCAGTTGTCTACTGTTTCGTCTTAGAATCTATAAAATCGGGATGTCGTGGTGGCAAGCTGAACTCGCTATAATCCTCAGGTAAAATAGGCGAACCATCCTCATGATTGATGTCTTTGCGCCATTGAGTGGATTTTCGACCACGTGTCGGACCTCTAGGAATGTGCGGAGCATCAGGTACAATAGTTGGTGCATCATGTAGGTGTTGAGGTCCTAGGAGACAACATATGTTATCTAGAGAGGTGATGCTGGTAATCTCCTGCTTGGGCAGGCGAACCGTACACTCATGTCCTACTAGGTTCATAAAGATATAAATGGGTGGGTTCTTGAACCTCTTGGTAGCAGAGATATACTTTCAATAAGCTAACTTTGTTTTCTTTTCCTGAGGAAACAAGTGGGGAGGAATCCCAACATAGTGTAATACATGAGAGACTAGACTACCCTTTACCTTAGTTCGAGTCGGGTTCCTCAAGACATCTAACTTTCTCCAGAAAATAATCTTGGCAAAGAGCCACCCAATGTTAGCATCATGTGAATCCTTTTCTTGATCGGTCTCATAGGTAGCCATTGTGAAATGGCATAGAACATAGTGGAGTAGCTCGAGCTCCTGATAACTAACCGCTCCATATTCAAATTTTCCAGAGTACATGCTGCCCAAAATATTCAAAGCAATGTGAATCGCAGGGTTGCAAACGCAAGTGAGCTTTGCGCTCCTTGACTCATATTCTCCATTTGTAATAACATCCCAAAGAGCATTGGAATAGTAAAACTTGGGCACCTCTGGTAATTCCCTCGTAGCTCTGAAGCTGTAGATTGGGCCAAACTCAATCATGGGTATCTTGTAGAGTTGACCATGGCAAAAGAATTGAACCTCAGTCTCAGCAAGGCAAGGGTTCCGTGGATCCTCGCTGACGATGCAGAATGAGGCAAGATTTTGCCTCGCTATGTCCTTGTATGGAGGATGAGCATAGAAAGGGAAACTCCCTAGACCCATTCGATCGAAGATATTACTCACATCACCAACAACTCCCAATGTTTCCAGGGTTGAACGATCAGCAAACCGTGTGGGATCCATCTTACTCTACCGTATAGCATTATAGAACATAGAGTAAAATCTCTCACTTGTCGGTTATCTTCCTGTTCTTCCATCCCTTGTGGTTCTTGAGTTGGATGACTCCAAGATCTAACCGGCAGTTGGTGAAGGGAATATTCGGTGTGCGAGGCCAAGGTGCCTACAATAACTTTGGATCAATCACCGGTTCATTGCTAGAAGCGGCGCCTTTTCCCTTCTTGAGCGGCAAGAGCCTGTTTCTTGGTTATTACAGGAGTTGTAGAAGTTGAACGAGTGTTTTGAGGTTGTTGTTGCTTGGCGGCTCTAAAGCAGGTCGCTTTGCTGATGGTGATTGGTCTGTCATCTTCCAAACTCCAATCTTTCAAGTCATCCATTCTTTTTGAATTGAGATGAGGGTAAGATAAATGAATAAATCTCAAAAAACCATATAGATTAGTGCCGAAAATTGTTAAAAACGATTGAGTAAGGAGGGAGATAAGAATATGGAGATTTATAGGAACTTTTGAGAAGATGAAGTTAGATGAGTGAGATTCGCAATTTAGGATTCATAAGGGAGGAGGAATCGATTAAAAAAGTAAAACTCGGTTTAGGTTCTGAAATCCGGTTCAATTTAAGTGAGATGTGGTTTACCTGGGTAAGGGATTGATTAATCGCATGAGGGATCGATCGATCACCTGTTACGTATTTTTCCAAGGAAATTGGATCGATCCCAAGATCAATTGATCTAAACCTTCGATGAATCTGAACAACGGTAGATCGATCGGTCTATGGTCGGATCAATCAATCGATTTAATGCATTTTCTCGAGTTTATTCGATCGATCTATCTCTAGATGGAATCGATCAATCGATCTCTAGATGGGATCGATCATTCGATCTCTAGATGGGATCAATCGATATTTTGGCACACACTTTTTCTTTATTTCAGATCTATCGATCTCTCCTTGGATCGATCAATCCGCTCCTCTGAGCTAAACCTGATTTTTTTTAAAACACATTGAAATCAATACTAAAAATCAATAAGTTAGTAACCTAAAACTAGACTAACTAAAAAACCACTAAACTAAAACACAAAATAGTGGGTTGCCACTCAGCGCTTGTTTAACTTGATTAGCTTGGCTGTACTTACCTCTAAGTGGAGGTTGGATCAACTAGAGAAATCAGAGATTCCTTTGTAAGCTTTGAAGTAGCTAGATAAGGCTTCAACCTTTGACCATTTACTACAAAATCATTAACTTGGCGATCGAACAGAACAATCTCACCATAGGGTCGCACCTCTTTGATGAAAAACGGTCTAGACCACCTAGATTTCAATTTCCCAAGGAATAGTTTTAGGCGAGAGTTGTAGAATACCTGATCACTTGGATGAAAATATTTGGGAATGATATTCTTGTCATGTGCAGCTTTGGTCCTCTCCTTGTAGATCTTAGAGTTCTCATATGAAATATGATGAATCTCATCTAACTCATGAAGTTGATTGAGACGTCGTTCTGCTGCAGGCTTCATCTCAAAGTTCAGCAAGTTTATAGCCGATGCAGCCTTGTGCTCTAGTTCTACAGGCAAATGACAAGCTTTACCATAAAAAATATTTATTGGAGTAGTACCTAGATAAGCTCAAAGAGCATCATTCAGCTTCAATAACCAATCCTACCTAGATCCATTCACCGTTTTTTGTAAAATAAACTTGATTCCCCTGTTAGAAACTTCTACATGTCCACTAATATGAGGGTGATATGGTGTCGCCACTTTGAGTCCATCTCCATGCTTCTTCAGTAATCCTTCAAAGACTCTATTGATGAAGTGGGAACCTCCATCGCTGATAACTACTCTAGGAACGCCAAACCTAGGAAAAATCACAATTTTGAACATCTTTAGAACATATTTAGAATAACTTTAGAATCATTAGTGGGGCTAGCAATTGCTTCAACCCACTTAACAAAATAATCAACAACAACAAGGATATAGAGATTTTTATGAGACATAAGAAAATGACCCATGAAGTCAATTCCCCACACATGAAAAACCTCGACTTCAAGAGATGAAGTCATGAGCATCTTTGAACATCATGGGCCACCAAAAACCTGCTTGGAGTACCTTCAAAACCGTCTTGAATGTGGCGAAGTGACCAGCATAGTCTGAACCATGACAATGGTAAAAGACAATTTGAATCTCCTCCTCTGGAAGAAATCTTCGAGAACATACCATATCTACAAATCTTGTAGAGATATGGTTCATCCCAATAATAATGCCTGGCATCCCTTAAGAAATTTTTCTTTCATCCAGTGGTTCAACATCACCAGCTAAATAGTTAGCAAAATGACGAAACCAAGGAGTAATCGTAGCAGATTTATTGAGTCTAGGGATAGAAGGAATTTCATTCACTCTAGTGTTGATAGTATAAATGTGTTCCTCAGGTAGATTGTCATTAATAGGAACATCATCTTCGATTGTAAGTCAGGATAGGTGATCTGAAACTCCATGCTCTATGCCCCGCTTGTCTTTGATCTCTAAATCAAATTCTTATCAAAGAAAAATCCAACGCAGTAATATGAGTTTAGCATCCTTTTTGGAAGGAAGATACCTCAATGCCGCATGATGGGTGTGGACTACTAGTTTGGATCCTACTTGATAGGATCTGAACTTCTCAAAAGCAAAAAAATGGCTAAGATCTCCTTCTCAGTTGTTGCATAGTTGCGTTGAGCTATATCTAGCATCCTAGAAGCATAGTAGATGACATGGAGCTTCTTATCCTTTTGCTGTCCAAGAAAATCTCCCACATCGAAATCACTTGCATCACACATCACCTTAAAAATCAACTCCCAATTTGGTGTTTGGACAATTGGAGCACCTACCAAGGCTCCCTTGATCGCTAGAAAGGCGGATTGGCATTCATCACCCCATTCTAACATGACATCTTTGCACAACAGCTTAGTGAGAGGTCAAGCAATCTATGAGAAGTCCTGAATTAATCTTCTCTAGAAGCCAGCATGACCGAGGTAGTTGTGAATATCCTTGATAGATTTGAGTGCCTACAAGTTAGTCATTACCTCGATCTTAGCCTTATCTTCCTCAATATCGTTCTCAGAAACTCTGTGTCTTAACATGATCCCATTAGTCACCATGAAATGGCACTTTTCCAAGCTTAGTACCAAGTGTTTCTCTTCACATCTCTGAAGAACCATGCATAGATTAGCAAGGCAGACATCAAAGGAAGATCCATAGATATAAAATTTGTCCATGAATACTTCCATGATGTCTTCAATTAGATAAGTAAAGATAGACATTATGCATCGCTACAAGGTAGCTGGGGCATTGCACAGTCCAAAGGGCATCTTGTGATAAGCGTAGATACCAAATGGACACATGAATGTCATCTTCTCCTGGTCATCTAGATGAATGGGTATCTGAAAGAAACCTGAGTAACCAATAAAGGTGATTAGCCAATCTTTCAAGCATCTGGTCAATAAATGGTAAATGAAAATGATCTTTGCGAGTTGCAGCATTCAGTTTCCTATTATCTATGCACATTCTATGACTTGTAGCAGTTCTAGTTGGAATCAACTCATCTTTTCATTATTATAAAATTGATATCCCCCTTTCTTAGGAACTACATGCACAAGACTAACCCAATTACTATCAGAAATATGGTAAATAATTCCTGCATCTAAAAGTTTCATGATTTCCTTCTTAACAACATCTTCCAAGTTAGGATTTAACCTTCTCTGATGTTCTATAGAACTATTAGATTCGTCTTCTAGATTAATCCTACGCATACATAAATCTGGTGAAATCCATGGGATATCATCTAAGGTATAACCTAGATCTCTACGATATTTTCTTACGTTATTTAAATCAGCATTCACTATCACAGGATATGTAGAATTAGGACCTAGAAACACGTACCTTAGCCCTGCTGGGAGAGGTTTACGTTCCAGTTTTGGAGCTTTCAGCTCGCTTCATGGATCAATAATGGGCGTAGGGTACAATTTAGGTGGAGACTTGGCAGCTGTCTCCACTAATGTCACATAATTGGTCATCTCCTCAATCATCCTACTAGAGTCAAGCATCCTTATATAAGCTGAAACATCATCACTAAGAGAGACAAACTCATTAATAGAGTTAGTCAAAGCAATTCCTAAAGGATCATCAAACAAAATATCATCAGCAAATCCTTCAACAGCCTCTGTAATGGTGTCAACCCAAAGGATTTGGCGCTTAGAGATGGTATCTTCAAGACTTCCTTTAGGTTGAACTTCATCACCATGTCTCCGAAGAGAAGATCTATCTTGCCTTTCTTCACATCAATGATAGCGCCATCAGTTGCCAAAAAGGGTCTTCCCAAGATGAGAGGGTCTTTCGGTTCTTTTCCAAGCTCCAAAACCACGAAATCAGTTGGCACAAAGGCTGTCCCAATCTTCACATGTAGGTTCCCAAGAACTTCGATGGGATACTTCACATATCGATCAGCTGGAACCAATGAAATTTTGTGTCCCTTTGATTTCTATCATAGCCAACCTCTTAGCCACCTATAAAGGCATGGGATTAACACTAGATCCCAAATCACAAAGATATCTAGGAAAAGTGATGTCTTCAATTTCCACCGAAAGAACAAAACTTCATGGATCCCGAAGCTTCTTAGGAATGCGGTTCTGTAAGATTGAACTGCATTCTTCCATAATAATGAACACACCTTCTTCTACAGTAAGCTTTCTTGTGAGCATGCTTTTGAAATATTTCCTTAAGGAAGGAGTATTTGGCAAGCATCGGAGAATGGTAATCTAACAGCCAGTTCTTTGATCATATCCTTGCACTATGCATCCTCTAGATCTATTCTAGACTACTTGAGTTAAACTGGGTATGAAACTTTTGTTTGTAAACCCGAGTTGGAACTGCAATTGTATGGGAGGAGGGATTGATCGTTCCTTGAAGAATCAATCGATCTCTATAGTTTTTGAATTGTTGTCTGTAGGATCGATCGATCTCTTTTTGAGGAATCTCCTGTTTCAGTTGGATCGATTGATCTAGGGCTCGATCGATTTGAAGTTTATGGGTTTTTCCTTACCATTTCCACCTGAATTCTGACCAAATGGTTTCCCAGTATTTTGTACAAAAGCCTTTTGTTAAGATGGGTACACTTGGTCTTGGGGATTTGCCACATTAGTGCTTCTCCATGAGAGATTAGCCATGTTGAAATCTGGATTGTATCCTCGATTGTACATTCTATATCCCTGGCTATTAATATAGCTTACTTCTTCTTCCAGACGTTCAGGCGTAATCATAGGCTCTTGGAAAGCAAAACAATCCTCTTCAACCTTCTCTACATCTTCAGCAAAGTTGACATGTTTCTGATTTTGGCTCTTGAGAAGTTGAGTAAGCAATCCTTTTACCTCTGCAAGTTCAGAAGATTCTAAACGAAATGATCTTTCCCTTCTATTATAATCAAGACAATAATTGTTGTTGCTTGCAGCAAGATTGTCTATGATCTGATATGCTTCGTTAACCGACTTGATCATAAAGTCACCATTGCTAGCAGTGTCAAGAGATAGTTGATACTTTTGGTCAATAACTCTGTAAAAGGTGTTGAGGAAATTCAGCTTAGAGAAGCCATGGTGAAGGAAATCACGAAGGCATTCCTTGAATTTGTCCCATGCTTCAAAGAAAGACTCTAGAGGACATTGTTCAAACTAAGATATTTTGCTTTGAAGATTGTTGGTCCTGGTAATGGTGTAGAAGTGTCTCAAGAACTTGGATTTACAGTCATCCCAAGTTTCAATGTAGTTGGCGGGTAGAGATTTCAACCACCTTAGAGCCTTATCGGCAAGATAATGATTGAAAAGCTTGCAATGTGTGAAATCCTTAGAGAGTCCATTGAGTTGAATGGTGCTACAAATATCCTCAAAGTTGTCAATGTGGTCCATCGGGTGCTCAGTGGGTAAACCATGTAATTGGTTTTGCCTGAGCAACTGGACGAGTTGGAAAGGGAACTGATAGTCCTATCTCTGAGGTTGACGAGGATGAAGGGCATTTCTATTAGCGAAGAAAGCTTCAGGGTTGTTGAAGTCTCCAACTAGAACCTTGTTCTGAGCTTATTGGTTGTTGGCAAATGTTTGTGGATCTCCTATGAGGATGTAGTTTTGCTTAATTGGTGGCATTTGATTGCCGTTTCCTCCATGTTGTACTGGTGGCACTTGATTTATGTTTTCTCCTCCCGATTGGTTGACTAACTGGTGTAATCTTGGTTGAGGATTCAAGATGTTCGCCCCTTGGTGAGGGAGCTGATTGTTCGGATCTCCCATTGTTAAGAATAATGTTGTCTCCCATTGTGTTGGATGAGCTTGCGTTCTTCCTTGCTTTCTGGTTTGAGCATTCTAACTTTGAGAGTTATGCGTTACTGAGGTAGAACAATTCTTTAGATTTGTCAGAGAATCGGATCACGCACCTGTAAAAAAATTTCAAGAAGAAAGAAATGCACTTAGTACCTGTAAATAAAAAATCTTAGACTGGATTCTAAATAAAACTTAAAAGGCTCTCAATTGGTCCCCGGCAACGGCGCCAAAAATATGACAGGCTCAGGATTTTAATTATAAATCTAATTGAAGAGCACATATCTAAGTAGTATATACTAGGATCGAATTCCACAGAGACCAGATAATGCGACTTTCAGCTCAATATCGATTATAACTAAGACAAATAAAATAAGTGATTGTAACTATGATCTAAGGCAATAACATTAAATTAAAACATATGTAAATTGATAACTAAGGTGTCAAGAAATGGGGAACTCCATAGGTATTCATGTTTGAAGCTCAAGTAAACATGCATGATTTAATATTGAAAATAGTTCTTAATATGAAAGACATAAATATATTAAGGAAAAATTACGAATGTGATCTACTTATTTGTACTAATAACTGTGGTAACCCGACATTTTATTTAATTGCTGGAGGCTGGCCAGTTTTCGTTAAACCCGATATTACCCTCGGTAATGAACAATAAAAAAAAGATGAAAAAATTAAATAGAGAAGAGAGAAAAAAGTTATGCAGCATTTACGAAAATGCCACCGCTTTTTCAGATAGTGAAAAATCTGTATAATTTGGTAATGTAGATTTGTTTACATTGCAGATTTTTTCTCTTGCAGATTTTTTTATCGCAAATTTTTTTGTCTATTTGGCCGCAGATTTTTACGTCACGTCTATGCCACCGCAAGTTTTTTTACTTCATCGCATAATTTTTTTTTTTTTTTGCAGATTTTTCCTTGCAAATTTTTTAATACCATTGCAGATTTGTTTTCGCCCAATTTTATTAACATTGCGGAATTTATTTACATTGCAGATTTGTTTTACATTGCAGATTTTTTTTTGTCCGTAGATTTTTTTGTTGTCCCCGCAGAGTTATCAGTTTCCAAAACTGCTAGATTAACCCCTTTGGCCGCAATTTTATTTTTAATCTGCAATGACCACAGTTTTGTATCACACGTTACCACAATTTTTTTCTTACTTATCTGACCCTCACGTTACAGAAGATATGTTTGCCGCATATTTTTCTATATCTTTTGATCGCAGATTTTTATATATCCTTTGATTGTACTGCTGATTTTTAAAATCGTGGCAGATTTTTTTGGTTGGTCAAATCATACGACGTCGTTTGCACCTATTGTAGAGTTGTTTGCCCACTGAAATTTTGACTAAGTGGTAAAATCATACGATGTTTCTCTAATGGTAATACGTATAATAGTTGCAGAGTTGTTATAATATGCACATAACTAAATAAAAGCTAACAAATTTGGATTTCATGATTTTTAGTCACAAATGTAGCATAACCATTTTCAAATACATATCACTTAAAGAGATAGACCGATAGAAAATCTACAATCACAGCAACCATAAGAATACAAACCATCTTCATCTTCATCTCAAGACGGCCATGTCCGCTGTAGACTTAAGTACCTGGTCTTGCAAAACTGCTAATTGTTCTATCTTATTCACCTCTTCTACGAGAGCGCAATCAGTCTGTTCCCGAACATTTTTCAATTCTTTAATGACTGCCATGTCCCACCATTTCTAAACGTGGCACCCACCATCCTAGGACATTAACAATCAATACGAGTATGCAGAACTATAGATTAAAAATCAATACAAGTATGCATAACTCATGATTTAGAAGTATACATACATTTCGGTTAGGACATGTGTAGAACAATCTACCCTGATTCGGTAAACGAGTGGCGCTTTCGATGATAACATCCTCACCACAGTAACAAACCGCCGACGCCCCATATTCAGAAGGGTTTGTACCATCGAAGTGCATTGCATTTGGTGGAGTAGGGTTATTCACCTCTTCTTCCTCATTTGAGTTAGGACCGTAACCAGGCGCATTCTGTTCATCGCTAAAACTGTAGCTATATGTCCCCATGTATCAAAATCGATGCAAAAATTGGAGAGAAACAATTATCCAAATCGACTCCCAAATATAAGAGAACACCTAAAATTGTTATACCCAAAATCGAAAAGAAACCCTAGATAATTTTTTATCCAAATCGATTTTTTACAATAGGAGACGACTAAAACGATGTTGATTCCACGATTTCATTAAATGTTTTTTTTTGTGTTGCAGTTTTGTTTTTTGCTGCAACACAAAAACAAATCTACAACAGATAAAAACCCATAATTTGTTTGTGAAAGGAACTTAAATCTGCAAAATAATGAAGAATCTGCAATGCAAGAAAACAAATCTGCAATACAAAAAACTCTGCATCACAAATTTAAATCTCCAATTTAAAATGAAATTAATCGGCAATATAAAACAACTCTGCAATTATAAAAGAAACTTCCAACCGCACAAATTACAACATTTTACTATAAATCTCTTCGAGTTCATAAACATAAATAACCATAATAAAGTCACACAACACAACGCAACTTCAACAATCGCACTCGTTCGTTGACCACCTTTCAGTTTATATTAATATTGTCTCACACAACAACAAATTGTTATAAGCCAGTCTCTTCTCGAGAAAATAACAGGTTGTAGGCAATAATGGACAAGGGTAAACAACTCAAGGTCGGGAACAAGGATGACCACAAGCGTCCCAGAAAAACACAGGTTTTTCTTTGCTTCATATATGTCTCAAAAATCTCAAGTTTTGTAAGATTGAGTTATCTTGCGTTTTTGATCTCTGAGTACATTCCACTAATGTTTTCTTTGTTTTTGTAGGCAATGATGGATGAGGGTGAACAACACAAGGAAGTAACTGATCATGAGTACGAGCATGCCAAGGAAATCCATAAATCTCACGAACTCCATAAAATCCATAAGCATTACAATACAGTAATGGTTATGTTGGAGAAGCAGATAAGGGCAAAGGAGAACGCTATGGAAGCTAGGGTCAAATACGCGAGGAAAAACACGAAAGTTTGTCTCTTACAGAAGCAGATCTCGGCTAAGAATTTTGACATTGGTGCTGAGTGGATGAGACTGTTGGCACGGGAGGAGGTGCTGAAGAAAGAATGGGAGAATATTCAAATCCCCGATATGGGATTTGAAAAAAATGGGCTACAATCTGAAGGGGTTTGGAGGACCGTCTGGGATGAACCGGGTTACTAAAAACTGTGTTTATGTTTTTTATGCAAATTTAAAATTTTTAAAACTTATACGGTTTATTTTGAATTTAATTTTAAGTTGATGATAATTACTCATGTTTAAGTTTTAATATACCTTTTAAATTACTTGCTTAATTATTGAGTTTTAAATTAAGTTCTATTTCTAATGATTGTTTTGTTGTAAATTTGCAATGAAAAAATAACTCTGCATCGAGTAACAATTTGCATTGCAGAGCATTGAAATATGCAACGCGGAAATCTGCAGTGCAAAAACAAAGCATTGCATATAAGCATCTGCAATGCAAAAATAAATCTGCAATGAAAAAAGAAATCTGCAATGCAAAAAGCATAATATGCAATATTTCAAGAGAATACTTCAACGTTAACGGAAATAAGTCTGGATTTGGAAATGAAACAGCCAAACATAAATAAAATTGTCACAACGCACAACATAGACAATAATAAACTTAAATAAATCTGCCATCGCCACTGATCATCTACATGAACACGGAAATTGTTTCTTATTCCTCGAACTTCAACTGAGAAACAAAAACTTAATTTCTAAATTAATAAGGTAAAATAAATACGTTATTAAGTATAAGGCTGGTAAAAACTACTGAATTAGGTGCTGATTTGGTCCCATATGGCGGCTTTCATACACAAAATAAACAGTGCGACAATTAAGGTTTTTCTTCTCGTAATACCGATCCATTGGTTTCTTCATACGTGTATGAACACGCACTGCATAAATATCTTGGACTCCCTGCTGGTTGACGAGTATGACCATCACTCTGCTATCGTGATCCTCCCTAGGAACTTGCGGCACTCATGATCTAAAAGAGTATGGTAGATCTATTCTAGAAAGATAAAGAAGGTTTTGATGTGGAAGTTAGATTGTAGAGAAAAGAAGATAATTTATAGCCATAAAATTCAATCTAAAAATTGAATATATATTGGTACAAGTAATATATTTATTTGTTGAGCACCTACCTTGAAAAATGCTCCAGGTGTTACTATTTGGTCAAACACCTACTCTGACAAACGTAGAACCTGGATTAATTTGACAAGACAATACGTTAGAATGTTGTAGATTTTTTTCCATCGTTGCAGATTTATTTTCCCATGATGCAGATTTGTTTGTGTTGTAGATATTTCATACGTTGTAGATTTTTCTTGAGGGTGCAAATTTTTCAAACGTTGCAGCTTTTTCAAAGTAGACGTTTCAGTGTTACGATGCATGATACGCAGTAACACTAGATGCGTCGTACATTTCCATCGTCGTCATCTTCAATTACCTCAACCACTATCGACATCTTCAATTGCCTCAACCACTATCGAGCTTCAATCTCATATCTTCAATTTCTTAATTTTTAATCGTTAATTAAAATGACGAAATGACACAAATTCAATTAATTCTTTATTGTGGGAAGTGGACGCATGGTAATGGGAGGAAATTGTTTGTCGTCGAAAACGATCGAGGTTCTAGGTCGTTGTTAATAGAAGAGAAGATGACTTTCGAGGAATCGATGGATATGGTACTCGAAGACTATAAAATAGTGTGGAGCCTTTACGATGTCTATTTGAGCTACATGTTACCTAAGAAGGTCTTAAGTTGCTTACCTTCAGATCAACTTCATGTGTATGTAACGAATACAAGACATTTGAGAACATTCCTATGTCATTCCAACAATGTACCCGTTCTTCTCTGTGTTGAGATCAAACACAAGACATCATGGACCTCAAAGGGTGGAGATACTAAAGTTCCACAAATAAGAAGTCATGCAAGGAAGAAACCGCAAATGATAAATCGTGCAAAGAAGGAACTACAGATGAGACATCCTGCGAAGGAGAAAGTTGTTTTAGAAGATTCAGAAGAAGACAATGTAGAGGAAAAGAATGAAAAAATATTTGAATATAAAGATGATTCTAACATAGTAGACTCTGGTGATGAGAATTTCGCAGATTATGGAGTTAATGATGAGGATGTTGAAGAGATAGAGAAAACAAAGATGATGTGTTAGTCTTCCGTCTACATCAGTGATGGTAATCGTGACCACCACTTACGAAGTTTCCATATTAATTCTTTCAAAATACGAGTTAGTGATAGTTTTGACACAAGAGAGTAATTTTAAGAGAGGTTGAAAATGCTGATTGTGATTGAGAGGTTCGATTACAATGTTTACAAATCTACAATGTACTTGTTAGTAGTGAAATGTTGGTTAAGAGGTTGTTCATGGAAGCTTCGAGCTACACCAATTCACGATTGGCCAGATATCATGTGTGTACTTACACTTCATAACATACATGTTCTGTGACAGAGAGAGCATCAATAACAAGGCAGGCAAGTGCAGAGATACTGGGAATATTTTACAAGGACTATGTTGGTGGTGTCGGGCCTAGTGTGTTGCCTACACACGCTGTGGATGCTTTGAATAAACGATTTAAAATTAAGGCAAAGAAAATTTCATATTTATCTTAGTACTGCAGATTTTCGGTTATACTCTAGATTTTTCAACTACATTGCATATTTATTTTCATTTACGTTGCATATTTATTTTCATGTTCTAGGTTGACTACTGGAAGGCTTATAAAACACTAAGGCATGCGAGGGATTTGGTAAGTGGCACTCCTGAGGAAGATTATGCAGATTTACGTGTGTATTTATACATGATTAAAAGAACCAACCCGAGGACACACGCCATGTATTTTATAGATGAAGATGAGGGTTCAAGAATTTTTTTCCTTTCATTTAGTGCAAGTATCAATGGATTTTAATACGTTCGGAAAGTAGTGGTTCTCGATGGTACTTTCTTGCAAGGAAAGTATAAGGGAACACAGCTTACAATAACAGCACAAGACGGAAATTTCCAAATTTTTCCCTTGGCGTTTGAAATTGTTGACACTGAAAATGATGAATCGTGGCAATGGTTCTTTAGGAAATTAAGTTGTGTTATTCCAGATGACGAAAGCCTTGCAATAATATCTGACTGTCACAGATCTATCGGAAGAGCCATTGGCCTAGTGTACCCAAAACCCAGTCGTGGTATATGCACGTACCATTTGTACAAAAACATATTAGTTCACTATAGGGGAAACGAAGCATTCCGTTTGGTTAAATAGGTTGTGTATGCCTTTGGAGTCGTGGAATTTCATACCGCGTACGCCAAGATTCAAGAGATCAACGCTCAACTTCACGAGTACCTTGAGAAAGCGGATGTCAAATTATGGACGCGCGTTCATTTCCTGGGCAACAGATATAACCTGTTAACTAGCAGCATGTCTGAAACAATGAACAAAGTACTTTTGCCGGCAAGGACTTTAACCATCGTGCAGCTTCTAGAAGTTATACGATCATGATGATGAGATGGTTTGCGGGCAGGTTGGCAGATGCAATGAAAATGAAAACACAATTAACCTGTGGAGCTGAGAAATTGCTAGGGTAACACCTATAACGGACCACAATTGTATTTTCATTATATGGTTCATCGTACAATAAGTAGTATTTGTATGTTTGCAGAGTCGTGTGGAATATGCTAAGCTTCTATCAGTTCAGGAAATTGATGCAGAACAAGTTCAAGTAACGGGTCCTACATCAATTCATATAGTCAACATAAGATATAAAAAGTGTTCATATTGTAGGTTTGATGTGGAGCGAATACCATGCGAACATACAATTGCAGCTGCAGAGAGACGACAAGTATCTCGTATTTCTTGTTGTGAATCATACTACTCGAAGGACTACCTCGTCAATTCTTACTCAACATCCATTATGCCTAGAGATTTTGGAGAACCAATACCGACCGGTTTTTTGAAAACTGTCACGCCTCCACATGTTAAGCCCTAACCGGGTAGGCCGAAGAAGAGAAGAATGAAGTCCGCATTGGAGAAGGATTTGAAGAATAAAAGTCCCGCAAAGAAAACGCCTACAGATGTTGTCATAAGACAAGGCATAATCAAAAAACATGCACCATGCGTTAGTGCATTCCTCACTTTAATAATGTTGAACAATAATTTCCGGGTTTCCATGTTTTCAAGAAACAATATTGTTTATCAGTTCATAAATCGGCAATTTGTCAAGAAAATAAATCTGCAACAAAATAATTAATCTGCAACATGATAATAAATTTGTAGTAGGAAATAAATCGGCAATAGAGAAATAAATATGCAATGCAAAAAATAAATCTGCAATGCAAAAAATAAGCATTCAATGCAGAAAACAAATCTGCAATACAGAAAATAAATCTGCAATACAAATAATTAGGTCAAGTGCGCACATTAACTAAAGTTTTAACTGTTGTTAATCATGTTCTCAACAATTACACAAAATTTGACAAGTGTTTTTATTGGACTTTTAACTTCCACCCGTGCACATTACTACCCCTCACCTTCCCATTCATAAATGTATATTTAACCATTATAAATAGGCTTATTAACCAAACATTTCATAAACAAGCGCAACTCTTAAACAATCTTTCAGTATCTCTCATATTTGCAGGTATCATGGACAAGGGCAAAGCAATGGAGGTGGAGAACGATGAAAATCGGCATGCAAAGTAAATCTAGGCACTCCATAAGCATTACACATCGATGATGGTGATCCTGAACCAGAAAATAAAAGCAAAGAAAGAGGCGATGGAATGGAGGTTGCAATAAGAGAGAGAAAGAAAGCAAATGTCTGTCTCTTACAAAAGAAAATAACGGCCAAGAACTTTGACATCCAGGCCGAGTGGGCGAGGCTATCGGCTAGAGAGGAAGTTCTGAAAAATGGAAGGATAAGAAATTACTTGACGTTGGATTTCAGAAGATGAGTTGCAGTTTCAGAGGTTTTGGAGGACCGTTTGGGGATGAAGAAGGATATTAATGTGTAGTTAATTAATGTTTTTCAATAAGTTTTCTATGAGTTTAAACCGTTGTTAATCATTTATCAACTAAATCATTTGCTCTGATAGTTAGTGGTTTGTTTTCATGTTTTGAACTCGTTCGTCTATCACCGGAAACATAACATTAAAATAAATTTGCAAGAAAAAATAAATTTGCAACACCAAAATAAATCTGCAACATGAAATAAATTTGCCACTGCAACACCAAATAAATATGCAACACAACATAAATCAGCAACACCAAATAAATCTGTAGAACAAAATAAATCTGCACTAGAAAATAAATCTGCAATTTGATATTTAAATACACAACACTTAAACATCAAATGTTACATTTACACAAGTGCATAACTTGTGAAGAGGTCATTTACAGAAGTACAAATAACACTGAAACGAGTGCATAACTTGTGAATAGGTCAAACATAATTATCATTTGGCTGAGGAACTACAAACTCAGACCGCCGGGGTAATGAATTAGTTGATGCAACTTGTGACGACCGAGGAATTTCAGCGAATAACTCATCATAAAGTCTTTCCCGGATGGCATGTATATTCTCGTCACATATACCTTGAAACTTCCACCCCAGGGCAAGACACTCCGTGTACTTGAGAGCGTAAACACCACAATTTCTTGGATTTCGGTTCACTGGTATATTTTTATTAACTTTAGTCACCTCAAACTAAGCAAGTGAATAGTTTCTACCTTGAGGGAACATGGTCTTAAGAAACCACGACATCATTTTCCGTATAAAGCTACAGGACTCAATAATTTCAGCATCAGTTGAATAAGTAGGAATTGATTCATATACAAATATCTTTCTCTTGGGGAAGTTAACATCAACGACTACCCAATGATTACCTTTTACATTGAGACAACCATCTAGGTTGTCAATGTCAATCACCCAAAATTTATAGGTTTTTGAATCAGCAGGATCAAGACCCATGTATTGGTCGGCGTATACCAGTGTAAATAATGAAATTAGGATAGTCGTTTAACCAAACAGGCAGCGCCCATGGATTCCAGAACGCAACTCTGGGTCTGAAAGACGGGATTGGATGGATAGATCTCAATCGGAACATATTCAACACTGCTTCTATGTGCTGCAAGCAGAGAAGTCACCATAAGCAAACAAATATGCAGACATCAAAATGGTGCAATAGAACCTGCAATATAAAAGGTAGATACAAAAACCGCAAACACTTACAGAATCTATTAGCCATCCATAATCATCTAGACCCCATTGTTCCCTAGGTAAAATAATATCTTTAAAGAACTCATCACTACTATTTGATCTTCTTAATGGTTGTCTCCTGTAATCAGGATAGAAGAGGTCAAAACAAATCTGCAATACAAAAAAATCTGCGATGCAAAAAAAATCTGCAATACAAAACAAATCTGCAACACAAAACAAATATGCAGCACAAAAATATGCAATACAAAACAAGTCATGATTAGGTGAAGGTTGCATGATACATACGCATCACCGTTAATGAACTCCATCAACGCCATAAGCTTGTTCTCCGGCACAAGTTCCATTGGATCATAGTCATTTGGTGAAGATACAACACTTGGTATGATGCATTTCACGGTGGAGTTGTCCACGTAAGGAGCAACCTGATTAGCTGACAATCTAGGACTCTCGTTCCCACTAATGCACCCGGTTCCACACCATTGAAAACCATCTGCAAAGCTTCCAGTATTTTCCCAACGATTTCCATATTCTTCTTATCAGACTCGTCATCAGAACTAGGTGGTACCATTTTAAGTCATCCTTTGCAACCCTCTCCATAACATCTTCAATAAAATCAGAGTCCGGTGTGTTATCTTTTACAACTTTCTTTGGATTATTCTTATTTTGCCTCTCGTTCACCTTTTCCTCCTTAACCTTTATTTCCTCCTCGTTTTCACACCAGGTGTTTTCTCCGTAGCCACTTCATCTCTCTTTTCCTTTTTCAAAGAAGGGGCTCCTTTCTCAGTGGTCTTTCTCTTCTTTACCAACTTTCGAGAAGGAAAACTATCCTCACATTTTTCTTTCTCTAGATACGATAATCAAGACTGCTCAAAAAATATAATCTCATATTAATAACAATAAGCATATGATATATATTTTTAAAAAGCATATAAAACTCACCGGCGTCTCAGCATCCTCATCTACTGGTTCACTATACCTTCCTTTTCCCTCCATTAAGATCCGCATATTACCTTATAGTGCGTCAATCTTGCCTTCTAAAATTGTGAACCGATTGTTCATAGTTGCTTCCATCTTTCCAACTAAGATGGCCAGCGACTGCACCAACTCCGTTAGTGCGTCGTCACCACAAACCTTCGAAGGACCTTCTTCACCTTCTTCTCTAACCTTTTCTGATTTTTTACTCTCCTTGAATTTCCTCTTTTTCCCTCCTTCCTCAACCAACACAATCTGAGAATTCTTAATTTCATCAGGCCATTGGTTTGGGACCAAGGCATTAATCATGAGATCTTCAATCAACTTAGCAAGCCTAGGATCATATGTCTGACACGAACCTACAAATACCAAATGAATAAGGCATGGTAATCAAGTATTATACTAAATAAAACAAATCTACGAAAATAAAAGTGCAATAGAGTATAAAACTGCAATAGAAACAAATTCTTCAATGGAAATACCTCTTTGTGATTCCATATCTCACCAGCAATGAAGTCAGCAAACTTAAATCATATACGAGAACCCTGCCAATGGCGAAGACATGGCCTTTCACTGACCTCTCTTCGTTTCCCCACCAAAACCCCTAAACCAACAACTGATTCAAACACCCATATGTAAAATGCATGAATCAAACCTTGAATAGTCTAAGACGAGTTCTGGAAGTTGGTAGTCTTTATGGAACCTACCAAATCGGTGAAAGCTTCTCCATCCCATGAATACTTGTCAAAATTATCTTCATCAAGGACTCTCTTCGCAAGCTCAAATGGAATCCTTGAACCTGAATGAATGCCACAAATAAAAACATGTATGTAGCATAACCTACCCAACATCATCATTTCCCGAAGATCCCATTTGTCAGGTTTTACATGTGATAGTATCATATCGAACTTGTCAAGGGTTGGAGCTTCTGATGATCAATATCAGATACGTCTGATGCGTCACATGGCTCACAATTAAGGGCAGTTATCTCCGCAAACTTGTTGAGAGAAAACCTTAGTGGCCTACTGTTAATTGTAGACCATATCTCATGTGTATTGTTCACAGCTAAATGATGGCAATAAAATAACGGACTGTAGAAGACGAGAATATATAACGAGTCATGTCCGTCAATTTCAAGAAAACATCAAATGAAGTTTCTTTCAACGCTTCCCAAGCATCTTCTCCTATTTTGCTTTTGTTGTCACAAAGCTTTTTGCAAAACGAAAAAGTGGTTGATGTTTCTATCTCTGACCTCGTCAAAAGTAGGATACAACTTAGGTGGATATCCAACCATACCTATGTAAAAATGTATAGCATAAATCAATACGGTAGTTACCAACAAATATGCGAAACTAAATAAAAATATGCAATACAAAACAAAAATCTGCAATAGAAAACAAAAATCTGCAATTTAAAATAAATCTGCAATTCTAATTATAAATCTGCAATATAAAACAAAAATATGTAATACAAAATAAATATGCAATGGACAAATTAAAATCTGCAAATCATAAATCTGCAATAGATGATAAAAACTTGTAATAAAAATAATAAAAAATTGCGAAGAACAACTACCACATTACTCACATTCGATATCACGGCGAGAAAAACGACAAAGACGAAAACAATAGAACGGACGGCAAAGAAAAAAACACTACAACGGACGGCGAAGATGAAAACAATAAAACATATGGCAAAGATGAAAACGGAAAAGATTGAACTGCGAAGACGGAGATGGATACGAAAATGAAGACGACGAAGACGGCGACAGTTGAAGATTCAAAACTCGGCAAGGACAAAGAAGAAAATTGGCAAGGATGAATAAAAAATCGACGATGACGATGAGGTTTTGTTTTCTTTTTAGTTTTATGTTGATTATTTTGGGATTTTCTATTGTAAAAGTAATTTTCGGGATTTTCGGTTGTAAAAATAATTATTGGAATTTTCGGGTGTAAAAATAATTCAAAATGGCAAAACTTTAGTTTTTTCAAAAACCAAACATTTTAGACCTTTTATCCAAAATATTAGGTTAGTCTAGTCATTCCTCCAAATAAAGGTCATGTTAGTTATTGTGATAAAATGTTAGGTCATTCTGAGTAATTTTCTCATATATTAATCTCCTCTCAGAGTATTAAGCCCTATGTTTGAATCATCATCAATAAACTCTCGCATGTCTAATAATTCAATCAAGCATTAAGTTCATATTCAATTGTTCACAGACATTCAAGACAACACTCTCGTTAAGCAAGAGCATCTACTCATCTTGACTAGATCAGAACTTTAAACCAAATCTCTTTGCGTTTATTAATCTAAAATCAATAAATTATTTAGCTACTCTAATTCATGCATTAAGAACAGATATAGATTAAGAACCTAACAAATTCAATCCATTATGTTAAAACCCTAACTATCACCTGGTTTCGATGGGATACCTCTAAAACCTAACAAGGCGACTACTCATACACTACAAGAAATATGACTATTGATAGCGTCCCAGGATAGCATTTTTGTGTAAGTGCTATTGTATATGGACACGGGTTTTATCCATAGTGTTTCATTTTTTTGGACGCTGCTTTTTCATTCCCGGGAAAACAAAAATACTGAGGCGCGTAAATATGCTTAGTTTCGGCACTTACTATTGCAGATAATAAAAAAACACTATAGTAACTTTTTCAACATAATCAATTCGATCGATCGACTTAGTTATTTCTCTCTTTCTTCATTATTTTAAGAAGATCTTCAGTGTATGCGTTACTTCGGGACATTTTTTATCTCACCGATTCGAAGCTCCATTGTTTAATTAAGAAGGTATCTTCCTCATATTTAGTTAATTTGCAATGTCAGATCGAGAAGGATTCCTTAAACCCTAAATGCTTCAACCTAAAACGTATCAATAAGTGTTTATGGTTGGAGATGGGCAAATAAAAAAATTCAGATAGCAATTCAAAAGTACCAAATAGTACCATTAGTAATCAATAGAGAATAAAATTCATTAGAATATCGTATAGATTTAATTTAACTTTTAAATAAAAAAAAAAGTTTGGAAGAAATATTGGCATTGATTAAAAAAAATGTTTGAGATTGTCAAGGATATTGAAGACGCAAATCCAAAATCTTTTTAGGCAACTCGCGAATAAAAGCGAGTGTTTCCATCTTCCAAAAACACGCATCACAGAGTGGCTCCAGTTTGTACCACTCGTCCCACGGGTGTCCCCATCTATTGATCACTTGACACATGCAAGTATCAATATCTTGACCGTAGACATTGTGAATTTCAGCGACCCTTTGGAGCAAGAATGGAGGCAAGTTGTTGCTTCACGACAATGCAGAAGGTGCTTGGATCTTCTGCTTCACAGACCGTGAGAACTCCCTAGATATATTGACCAAATCAACGTTGAAGACCATGTCAGGGGACATGATCTTTTTTAGATGATTGTAGGTGTAGAGAGCCAAATCATACCCTTTCTCAGCGACAAGCCTAATCTTTAAGAGTCCGCCTTCCATGTCATTGGTCCGGAAAAAATCCCTAGCCCCAATAAGGAAGATAGCGGAATGGTTTTCATTGTGGAGACACAAATGATTGAAATTCACACCAACAGAATAGTACCAATATCCTTGCATAGTGAAAAGATCGACGCTCCGGTAGAATGTCTCTCTTTGAACCGGATCGCGCGTGGCCACACAAACGCTTTTGCATTTGAAAAGTGCTCTGTATGAGAAACTTGCGACCTTTAGGAGAATGTTTTCAAAAATTTCCGGCGGGAAATCGAGAATATGAGGGTTTACCATCATTTTTTTCATGATCAGTAAAATGGAACAATGGAATACGAAGAGAATGGGTATATATTAAAACCTACGCGAAAGATGATTAGACAACTCAAAAAATTTATTTAAGAAACGCGTTTGTGTTTAATTTAATAAAAGGAACTAAAAAATGCATTTAAGACTCACGTCGCTTCTGTTGACCCTTACGTCCCTTATGTTTCCCTCTCTACACTCTTTTACAACTGATAGAAAACAAATTTGGTGTACCAATGCCACAAATTTGTTGTATTATATTAATGCTACTGATAATTGTACAAAGGTACAAAAAAGTGTACAAGTCACCTTTTCTGGTCACCTTTTCTAGTGATAACCCTAGACCCTAAACCCTAAATGCTTAAATATACCATAAAACCTAAATTCCCTACAAAATAAAAGTGTCAACAACTTTTAAATAAATGTTTATTAAGTTGTTTAGTTTTCACATTTGAGTTGTTTAATAACAAAATCGTAAACCTTAAAACTAGACCCTAAACTGATATAAACCATTTCAACATATGCCTAATATTTAAATATCTCATCTAATATATATCCATTTAAATAAACATGCTACAACTTTTGTCAGTTTATTAAGTTGTTTAGTTTTCACATTTGAGTTATTTAATTTCAAAATCGTAAACCTTAACACTAGACCCTAAACTGACCTTTCAACCTATAACTAATATTTCAAAAAACTCATCTAATATACTATATATCCATATAAATAAACTTGCTACAACTTTTGACAGTTTATTAAGCTGTTTAGTTTTCACATTTGAGTTGTTTAATTTCAAAGTCGTAAACCTTAACACTAGACCCTAAACTGATATAAACCCTTTCAACCTATAACTAATATTTTCAAAAAACTCATCTAATATACTCTATATCCATTTAAATATAAATATGCTACAAATTTTGACAGTTTATTAAGTTGTTTAGTTTTCACATTTGAGTTATTTAATTTCAAAATCGTAAACCTTAACACAAGACCCTAAACTGACCTTTCAACCTATAACTAATATTTCAAAAAACTCATCTAATATACTATATATCCATATAAATAAACTTGCTACAACTTTTGACAGTTTATTAAGCTGTTTAGTTTTCACATTTGAGTTGTTTAATTTCAAAGTCGTAAACCTTAACACTAGACCCTAAACTGATATAAAACCTTTCAACCTATAATAAATATTAAAAAAAAAACTCATCTAATATACTCTATATCCATTTAAATAAACATTCTATAACTTTTGACAGTTTATTAAGCTGTTTAGTTGTTCACATTTGAGTTGTTTAATTTCAATATCGTAAACCTTAACACTAGACCCTAAAATGATATAAACTCTTTCAACCTGTAACTAATATCTCAAAAAATCATCTAATATACTCTATATCCATTTAAATATACATTCAAAAACTTTCGACATTTTATTAAGTTGTTTATTTTCAAATTTCAGTTGTTTAATTTCAAAATCGTAAACCTTAACATTATACCCTAAACTGATATAAACCCTTTCAACCTATAACTAATATATAATTTATATCCATTTTGAATATATGAAATTATAGGAATAAATATTGAATGTTGGTTTGAATTTGCATATCATATTTATTCTATAATTAACTTAAAATTTTGTAATTGTATTTTGTTGACTATTTTTTGTAAAACTCATTTGAAAAAGTAATATAAAACTGGCCAATTGAACAGCTGAGACAGAGATAGTAAATGAGATGCAACATACACTGTAACACCCCGTTTCCAGTCAACCCCCTTTTGACCGAATCCGAGGTTGTTACGCCC
>OVBE01002581.1:0-29984 GCA_900406425.1 Iberis pinnata
ATTCGGTTCGGATCGGTTCGGTTCGGTTCGGTTTATCCACATTGAACACCCCTACTATGCATGGAGAGAACAATTGTTGACTCAAACTCATTGTATATAACGATATTAAGGTGGTGAACTAGATATTGAATTTGGAAGGATTTATGTTAAAATGATAAATCTACTGTTATTCAAATGAAAATTTTAAAATATTTTACAAAATTTATTGTTATTCAATTAGTGGTTTTAAAATATCTAATAAAATCCATTGCTATTAAAAATATTTTAAGTTATGGTTTTTACAAAAGGTATTTATTGTATTTTCTTAGTTAAAAGTACAAAATCTTAAATTTTATGGTTGTAGATGGGATTGTAGAGAATTTTAAAATAAATTGTAGGGTTGGCCATATAAACTGAAACCCGAAATATGAACTGAAAAACTGAAACCGAACCTTTCTTCCAAATAACCTGAACGATTCCTATATATCTTAATCTAAAAATCCAAATCTAAACCCGAAAGTATAACCGAAAAACCTATTTATATATGACTATATATGTAATTTTGATCGGATAATTATGATTTTTAATAAAAAAAAAAAAATTTTAGTAAGGTAACTCGGATATTTATGAGTTTTCGTCCAATATTTCAAATTTTTTATTCGATTAACTTGGATTTTAGTTAGGTTTGCTCTGCCTTTGAGATTGGTGTTTAATTGGCTAGAATTGTGTGTTTTAACAACCAAGTTCACAAACTCGAATTCATAAGAACATTATTACCATTTTGTTGCATCATAAGACAAGAGAGACACAACACAACACAAAGACAGATTAGAGTCTATAGCTCATGATAACGAAAGAAAAAAAAGACAGAACATACGATGAAGCAAAGAGAGATGTATCATTAGGTGGTGGTACTTAAGACACAACGAAGGCAACTACCTCCATGTAATAGATCAAACGCTTCATTGATCTCTCCCAAGGTCAAGTTATGCGTTATGTATTCATCTACTTTTATCTCCTGCATCGGTTGCGATTTCACAGTCAAGTGATTGAAAGAGAGATCGAATCATGGTTTAGTTTTAAAGTTTTATCTAACCTTGTTCATGTACTTCTCTACAAGCCAAGGTACTTGAGTTCTACTCTTAAACCCACCAAAAGCTGTTCCTTTCCACACACGACCAGTCACGAGTTGGAATGGTCGAGTTGATATCTCTTGTCCTGATGCTGCAACACCCACTATAACCGAAGTTCCCCATCCCTATACAATGAATTCCGAGTTTTTACAACATTGTCTTATGTAAATTCTATAAATTTTAAGTGTGGTTTAGTTTGTTTTTTTTTAATCAATGACTTACCTTGTGACAACACTCCAATGCAGCTCTCATTACAGAGACATTTCCGATGCATTCGAAACTGTAATCGACACCACCATCAGTGAGATCGACAATCACCTCCTGAATCGGCTTGTCATGTTCCTTTGGGTTCACAAACTCGTTAACACCAAACTTCTGTGCTGAAATTCCGATATATTAATTGCATTAATCATATATGTGAACTCATAAGATTTCCTTAAATCATCTTAACCAAGCCAACGAATAAGATGAGCTTACCAGTTTCATACTTCTTGCTATCGATATCAATACCAATAATCCTTGAAGCACCTGCTGTTTTCGCACCCTCAGCGACCTTTTCATTAGCAATTACGAGCAAATTACCACAAAGGTTCTCTTCCTTGAGTAAAAGAAATATACAAGCTTTACAATAGTTTGAGACAGTAGCTTACAGCAAGTCCCACAGTGCCAAGACCAAAAATGGCCACATTTGAACCTGGTTCCACTTTTGCAGTATTCCAAACTGCTCCAAGACCTAATAAGAGGCAAATAGGTGATAGATACACTGTTAGAGACCATAGAGTTCACAAAGACTGAACTTAAAGATAGTCGACTTCTTACCAGTAGGAACACCACATCCAAGAAGGCAAACTTTATCCAAGGGAGCCTTAGGATCAATCTTAGCGACACTAACATCATGAACTACAGTATACTGACTAAAGGTGGAAGTACCCATAAAGTGATAAATCGGTTTCCCATTAACCGAGAAGCGACTCTTTCGGTCATTCATCATAATTCCAACACCAGTAGCAGATCTAACTTTACCACAGAGGTTAGTCTTTCCAGATTTGCAGAATTTGCATTCACGACACTCGGCTTGATAGCAAGGGATAACATGATCTCCAGGTTGAACATCTGTAACACCTTCACCAACACTCTCAACAATCCTGTATCCCACAATCAAAAACAAAGATCTAACTATTTAAGAAGATATCAAACAATATAGAAACCTGAATCTAGATTGATGATAATTAACATACCCAGCAGCTTCATGACCAAGAATACATGGAAAAAGACCTTCAGGATCCTGTAAACAAACAAACATTTAGACTAAACTAATCAAATGCATCAGAAATCAAATGAATCCATGTGTTTTTTAAACCTTTCCACTCCAAGTATAAGCATCGGTATGACAAAGAGCAGTGTAAAGGATCTTAATACGAACTTCACCAGCTTGAGGTGGAGCTACTTGTACATCTTCAATAACGAGTGGTTTGTTTGGCTCATAAGCTACCGCAGCTACGAAAATCGGAGTTAAACGACACAGATCAGATGTTTGAATCGGAATTTCAAAAATCTAAGAAACTACTATGTATACAGAGAGAAAATCTAGAGATATTGCGAAATCAAAGGCGTTGAGTGAGATAAAGTAAGAGGATCGAGGATTTATGTACCTTTGCATGTGATAATCTGACCTTGAGTCGCCATTGACGAAGGGAGAGAGAGAGAGTGAGTGATAGGATCGTTTCTTCTTTAATTTTTAGCCACAGCTACGGCGACTAAGAAAGTGAGATCCGCAAATGCATTAATCGGGTCGGATCCTATATGGGTCGGGTTGAGTGAGAAAAGTATGATAAGATTTCGAATAGGCCCGACACGTCAGATCAATAATGGGCCTCCTGTTTTGTTAGTTTATACATACAACCATTTCAACATTATACCAAAATTCAAAAAATTGTTACTAAATAGGAGCTTAACGAAAAAACGAATCGAATAAACGGAATACCGAACCGAATAAACGGAATATCAAACCGAACCGAATTTTAGTTCGGTTCAATTCGGCCCAAAAAAGAACAACCAAAATAACTGAAAACTGAACAAGCTGAACCGAATAAACCGAACTAATCGAATACCCAGCCCTAAACATAACATTATGGAATTGAAAGATTTTTGGTTAAACACTTTTGTTCCTTCGTTTTAAATTTTGAAGTTTATAGAATTTTGGGGAAGAAGGATAATTTATTCATTATTCATTATGTAATTAACTATGGTAATTTTAAATTTGTATGATTGGAGTTTTTTTTGTTACATCAATTTATGGATACAACTGGTCGGTCTAGTAGTCCAAACTCCATAAACAGAAGAAAATATACTCGCTATACGAGTAGCCAGATTCGTATTCTCGTCTGGTAACAAAGCAATAGCAATGATACAACCATTAGGCCATTTGATCATTGTTTATATTAGAGTTATTAAGTATTTTTTACAAAGTAGTTTCTAGAATTTTAATTTTTGCACTATCATAGAGTTAAATAAAAAGTGAATTTGTTGCAAAAAATCCTCCGCTTTAAATTTTGAAATTTATAGAATTTTGGGAAAGAAGGATTTTATTCATTATTCATTATGTAATTAACTATGATAATTTTAAATTTGTATGTTTAGGATTATTTGGCGTAACTTAACCAAGTATGTATCTTTGTTTCTAGAATTTTAATTTGTGCAGTATCATAGAGTTAAGTAGAAATAAACAAACAATGTTCGATTAGGATCGAAGATCTGAACTCTTCTTAGTTACAAAAAAATGTTCGGTTTTCTCTTTTTATAAGATAGAATGAATTGTGGCATGAATCTTCGATATCTTTACAAAAAAAATCTTCTAATAGTTCACCAAATATAATTTAGTAATCACAAATTTTGAAAAAAAAACATTACCATTACCCTAAACTAATATAGCCAAATGGTGAGTTCTTATAGTGTTGTTGTGAACAATGAAATGTCTTTTATAAGAGGTAATAATGTTCATTTTTCATTACAGATTCAACAGAATTACAGAGCATAATACAATAACCGACAAATTGATCAGTCTTTGTTTCATAACTAATTGTCTTTTACAATTTTGAGATCATCTTTATTAGATTTTCAGCTGTTTCAAAAATCGAGGAGAACGAATACTAAAACGGATCGTTTTGCCAAAAAGAGCTAAAAGGTGAAATAATATTTTTGGTTACATTGATAAGGGTTATCCTCAGTGGTTTCTATTATAAAATTTGGTTGTAATACTTTTTATTGTTCGTGACAGAAAATATATAAATAGCCAAGTGGTGGTGGTATACACTTGGCCAATATACTCTTTATTTTCTTTGCATTTCAAGATAAAGTAAAAAAAATATTTGGAAACTAGTTAGCTTTTTCATCATACCAATATTTTTTTGTAGCTCTAGCATTAATTCATTGACTTTGGAAGTAGAGAGCTTCCTAATTACAACTCACACAAAACAAATATTTTTTTATACGGAAAGTAAAGTTCATTACATTGAAACTAAAATACGCTTTGCAGTTCAAGGAGGATAATTCTTATCGACATAAGAAAAAAATCCTTGCTTGTCTTCTCGCTGCTTTTGCGAGCCAATCCACTTTTGTATTCTTGGTTCTTGGTTGATGTGTCAGCCTGAAACCGATGAAGAGTCCGAAAGACAGTTAACTCTGAGGCGAAGGTTGGCTAGTCTGAGGGTTTCTATATTAGGCCTTGTAAATCTTTTGAATCAATAACAAAAGAAGAGCATTGATACCCTTTTTCCATCATGAATGTCATTGCTCAAAGAAGACTTAAAAGTTTTGTATGAAGAGTCGTCATTCCTCGTTCGTACCAAAAAGACCTAGTAAAAGGATCGATTCATCACCATTCTGCAAAATCCAACCAAGACCACTAATAGTAGTGTCATGTTTCCAAGAGCCATCAACATAACATACGATCTCATCCAGCATGGCAGGAGCCAATTCTGTGGTAGACAAACTACTGGTGGTGTTGCTTTGCGTGCCATCAATGTGAGCAAGACACCACTCAACTGTCTCCCTCATAGCTATGTCTACTGTAACTCGAGGATCTCATTGTCCATTATTAAAAACCAAATTATTTCTCGCTTTCCAAATATACCATAAAATTCAAGGATATACAATCAATTCATTCCTGTCCGTCTGTGGGAAGCCCGTGGGAGATAAGATAATGTATATTCACATAGACGTTTGTCGTGGGAAAAACTTGAATTGGATTTTGAATATTTGAGAAAACCCAACATCAAAGACATCAAAACGAGTATAAAGACATAAAAATATTTTTATAATCTGATGAAATTTTAGAAACAATAAAGTATACTAAAGATGGTTGTTGTGTCTTTAGTCTTATAATATAAAGTCACATATTACCTTTGCAACTAAGACCCATAAAAGTCCTAATTAAATTGCGTAGACTATACCTCATGTATTATTATTAATATTATATTAGTGTGTTTGGTTTTTTCTGGTTCGTATTTTATTATTCGACCTATATTCCACGTAATGAAATCCATAAAATAACAACAAAAATTTGTATGATAATGTCCAAGAACATGCACTAAAAGAGACTTTTAGAATAAATAAATAAAAAAATAAAACCGGAAATTTCGCTTCATTTAAATTAGTCTCGGTTTGATCCGGTTCTGGTTCAATCAAACCAAAGATTTTTCTTTCGTGTTCATATAGATATTCAAATATTTCTTTCAATATAATTTAAGCTATTAAACCGGTTTGCTGTAATTTATAAATCAAAATTGATAAAAATTGTATAATTAATTTACGTGGATAATATTTTTTGTTCGTTTGTTTTTTAATATTCACCCTATATTGTTAGTAAGATTTTTTTTTGTCACCAACAAAACAATAACAAAAAAATAAAACTAAAAAATGAAAGCAATATTTTTGGTTATCCACGGGAGAGACAAGAACCAATAAAAAATAAACAACGATTACACATCCTTGCTTCATGCGCTAATTAGTCTGCATGTCTATTTAATTTCCGCGAGCAATTCTTGAACTTCACTTTCAGATGTAGAGCATGGTAATTATTTATGTCATTCAATTCTGAACTGAAGGTCGACCATTCCATGGGTACTGAGAGCATAGTTACTACTTTTTGAGAATCTGAGAAGAAACTGTCACATGAACGGTCCGTTCGATGTAAATTTTGCATAGCCCAAAGAAAGCTTAGAAGTTTCACATGGAGAACTGAACACCCTGAAACATACATTTGGACCTCATTATTGTGATTGTTGATGTTTGATCCCTTAAAATCCAACCCACACACGATCATTAGCTTTCCAGAACCCATCGACAAAAACAACCGCGAGCGGTTAAAAAAACCAATGAATCCAAACTGGGTGCCTCATTGGGATTTTAGTATTTGCATAAGTCCAATAGAACGCCTCTTTACAAGCAAGTATTAGAATATCTGGTGGTTCTCATACTCTTTCATTAAAAAGTCTTATCATTTTCCGCAAAATTATTAATGCAATATACAAAAGAAAATTGGTAAAGATAGTTTCAAAGAAAATGCACTAAAAAGAGACTTTACTTATAAAAAAAGGAAACCGGAAATTTCGCTTCACCTAACTTAATCCCGGTTTAATTTGGTACCGGTTCAATCAAACCAAAGATTCTTCTCTCTTTTTTATTCATATAAATATTCAAATATCTCTCTCTTTCCTTTTATCTCTCACTTCAAATCAAACACATATAATTAGAGCTCCAACATGTCATCTTCCTCCGACATAAACTCACCGGAAAAATCCATTGTTGTAAGTATCTTAATCTCTTTTAATGTCTTGTTAATTACTTTCTTATGAATTAAATCTAACATTTAATTAAATTTTATTGAAAATATATCAGCTTGGATGTGGTCAACTTTGTTTAGATTACTTAGTCACAGTACCATCTTTTCCAATTCCTGATCAAAAGATCCGTGGAACAAGCTTTAAGGTCCAAAACAAGATTTTGAGATTTTTTTTTTAAATTTGATTTAATTTTACATTTTTGTTGAGAATTTATATTTGTTTTTTTTTTTTTTTTTTTCAGGTTCAAGGAGGGGGAAATACTGGAAATGCTTTAACTTGTGTTGCTCGTTTGGGTTTGGATTCTAGAATCTTAGCTAAGGTTTTATACTCTTTTTTTTCATGTTTTAATTTTTTTTTGATTTTATGATTTTGAGGGGTTTGTGTTCTTGGAGGGGGAAATATTTAGCCGTCTTAAAGTTTTGATAGGTTTGTGTAATATTTGAAAAGTTAGTTTTTTTTCAACGTTTGAATTACAATAAACCGGCTCAATAACCAGTTAATGCATAATATTATGTAACTCCTACACTATCGTAGTTATAGGATTTGATCTCGGATGGAGTAGTGCTATCTGTCTTATGTGGACTTATGAATACTACTAAGCTAAATTTTGCAATATTATACATAATAAATTTACATTAGTTGAATAAAATATAAATGATGTATTAAATTATATTTTTTTAAAAAATTAACATATTTATATTTCTTATAACTATCTAAAACTTTAGTTTTTATTCTTTCTATTCTTGTAAATATTTATCATGTTATTTTTGAAGGTTGGCATTCAAGAAAATTTATATAGTTTATGTGTTGTCATGTTGCATAGTCTAAAAGCCAACCATGTGGAAAGTTATAAAATGACAGTGTGGCTCTTGAATCTATTGATTTTTAATATATAGACTTATAGCATGGTGGGTTATATTAAATTTCTATATATGTTATTTTATGAGTTTAAACTTTTAACATCATCTCCAAAACTACTTTATCCCCTCAAATATAAAATTTTTCTCTTTCCAAAAGCTATTTTAAAATTTTAAAATTTGAGGTTTTGAATGGTGAAACTTAAAATTTAAAGTTCTACTATTCAAAACTTTAAATTTTACATTTTTGATCCTTTTACTTTATATTTTGCATAAATATCCCAATTTTTTTATTAATCATCTTAATACTCAAATATTTATGTTTCATTTTAAATGTCTTTTAATTTTTTTTATGATGAATGATTTAGTGTTTTAATTCTAATCTATGATATAATTATGATGTCTACTAATTTTTATCATATCACTTCGAAATGCAATTGTAGATAATATATGGAAACATTGTGGAAATAACTATGATGATTTAGTGCTTTAATTATAATATATAACATAATTAGTATGTTTTCTTGATTACGAATGTCTTTGTTAAATAATGTAATGTCAATAAATTATTGAATGTATTTCTAATAATTATCTATAAGTTTTATGATTTTAAATAATGGTGATTAAAATTGAAGACTATATTGTAAAATACAAACTTTTAAACTTAAACTTAAATTTTTCTTTTTTTGAGAGAAATTCCCTGAAACCTTAAATTCGAGGTTTCAGATTTGAAGTATGCATTTGGAGATGCTCTAATAATAATATTTGACAAAAAAACACTCTTAATACATGTTGACAAAAGAAAAAACTCTTAATACATGAGAAATGGTTGTTACAAAAGTATAATTATAGTATTCAAGTTAATAAATATCACCAAGAATTAATTAGTTATTAAACAAGGAATTTTTGAATAACATTTTAGGTTGCTGATGATTCTCAAGGAAGATGGATGCTAGAGGAACTAGAATCTAGTGGTGTAGATACTTCTTTATGTGTGGTAAGTTCATTCAAAAGGGTTTATACAATAACTAAGTGTTTTTTTTGAATTCAAATGAAAATTTTAAGAAAAAACCATAAAACTCAAAGAAATTATATACTTCGTCTGTTCCATTATATAAAAATGTTTTGATTAAAAACGCGCATATTATATATTCTGTATGTTTCATTATATAAAATATTTTGGTTAAAAACGCGCATATGAAATATTTAATAGCTTTAAAATCTGCATAGAAATACGAAAACATCTTATATTATAAAACATAAAAAATTCACTAAAACATCTTATATAATGGAACAAAAGAAAAGAATATAAGTTAAGAAATCTTTCTCTTTTTTTTTTACGGTTTAAAGATCCGTTAACTCATACATGTTATCGTAAAAATAGATTTTTTTGAATTCTATATATGAGTAACATTTAGGGCAATCTTTATATTAACACAATCTTTCTTTTAAAAAAAAAATTCAGACTGCTAAAGATGGAGTTTCACATTTCAACTATGTCATTGTAGATAACCAAACGTGAGTAAATTATTATTTTCTTTTTTTTTCTCTTTGTGATCAAATTCTGAATTTCTCATTTTTGTAACTATACAAATATTATACAAACCTAGAAAGTGTGATTGGCTAATATTATTCTTATTTTAAAAAAATATTTAGGAATACTCGTACATGTATATTCACTCCAGGATATCCTCCTTTGCTCCCAGATGATCTTACTGAATCTCTCATTTTAGCTGTGCTTGATGGAGTAAGAGTTCTTTATGTAAATGGAAGATCCCGCGAAGCCGAATTGCTTCTTTCGCAAAAGGTGAATATTGTCTTTAGTGTGAAAATGAGTAGATTGATTCATATCTCATACATATTAGTTTTTTATTACATCTTTTGATATAAAACATATTTTCTAATACGACTCTTCGAGATAATGATTTTTTTAGTCAGTAATTTTATGCTGGTTTAGAAAAACTGGCGAGACCAAGTTTTGATCGAACCATATTGAATTTTGTTACTACGTTAGGATTATGTGTTTTCAACTCAAAACTAATTGACAATTAAAAGATTATCTCATATTTTTTACTCGCTCTGCTTCTGAAAGAGTGTCACTTTAGAATTTTTCACACAGGTTTATAAATTACATATTTCCATAAAAATTGCATTAAGTATTCAAAATCAACCAATAGAAAAAGTACTGCATTTTTTCTATTGATCGAAAAAGTCAAACTCATTTAAATTATGTATAGATAACCTAAAATGACATTATTTTTGTAACAATAAATTATAGCTAAAATGACAATCTTTCAAATATGGAGGGAGTATATATTAGTGTTTTGTCATTTTATGTTTTTGATGCGAAATATTTTAACTAATTAAGATGACTATTTAAGAATCTATTTTTATTTACTTATTCTTTCAAGCTTTATACTCAAATTTATACTAAGAGATTTTCTTTTCTTATGCAGGCACATAGCAAGAATATATCAATCTTGATTAATGCAGAGAAAATAAGGGAAGGTTTAGATGAGCTTCTTGACTTAGCTGATTATGCTGTTTGCTCTACTAACTTTCCTCAGGTGAGATTATTCCCAAAACATATCTTTTAGTTTGCATATCAAAATAAGATATATGAATAAATCTAGTGATTGCCAATTAATTTTGAGTTAAAAGAATATTATCGTCACATGATATTAAAAGTCTGATAGCATTATCCAATGAAGCGAAATGATTTAGTTCAAAAGAGGTCAGATCAACGTAATCCGAAATCAATTTGTGTTAAAAATAATCTAGATGATCTGACCGAAAATTGATGGGGGTATTGTCTAAATTAATTGTTAGACTAATCACGATCTCAAAGGGATGTATGAAAATATTCCACGTTAAAAATTGAAATGAAACCTTGAATGATATATAAAGAATATAATTCAGTCTACTTATTGCCAATATATTTCGAATTAGACCTAAAAGATGGTTACTTAGGTTGTAAGATTTATATTTTGAATCAATTTTCATAAAATATGGACTTGTTTGATTGAAAAATACAGATTTGGACAGAGGCACAATCTGCACCTAGTGCACTTCTCTCAATGCTCATTAGATTACCAAAGCTAAAATTTGTGATCATGACTTTAGGAGAAAAAGGTTGTATGATGCTCCAAAGATGTTCAAATGGTAAGTTCTTATCAGTTTTTTTTGTATTAATCAATAACACAACTTCTCTTATATGACATTGATATTGTTTTATACATATAGAAGTTTCAGAATCAGAAGAAGAGACAAACATTGATGAACTATATGAGTCTTTGAATCAAAACATAGACTTTACAAGTGTTTCACCGGTTTGCAATTCTTCGGTAATTATTGTTTTCGAATACATATTTTTTCATAAATTACATAAAGTCTGAACATGAGATTTTACAGGCCGCAAGCATAATTTTACAAAAAAATAAAAGTAGACCCTTTTTAAAAATAAAAACCGCGACTTCTAGCTTTGGTGGTAAAGGGCTCACAGCTGTGAGTACCGCTACATGGGTTCAAATCCCGGCCCCCATCAATTAACATGGAATGAATTTCGGCGGCCTTCCTGGATACCCTTGGCGACTGCGGACGCTTTGGGTCTAGTTGATGTCCTTCAGAGTTCCGGATACCATGATCATAAAAAAATAATTAAAAATAAAAATTAGACTACAATCTCGCGTTTGCTGTTATTGGATTTGGAACCAATTTTAAATTTATTTATTTATTAAGTTTGTTGATTCTCTTTTATCATTTTCAGTTGGTGACTAGATTAACAGGAGACATTATAGGGAGGTTGTTTATAGTAACCGCAGAGAAAATACCTTCCTCAGAACTTGTGGATACAACTGGTGCTGGAGATGCGTTTACCGGAGCTTTGCTATATGGTAATACGAGAGCTGGTTCTAAGCTAAAACTCGTAAAATTATGATTTTGGACATCACAAAATGAATTTATATATGGGGCATTCTCAAAAATACCACTAAAAACTAGGTTTAGTCGAAAAATTCCACACGATCTAAAATAACCACATATTTTCGAAAATGTTTTTGTTCTAAAAATACCACATAATTTGAAATAACTTTAAAACTTTAAATTTAAACCCTAAAACATCAAAACCAAACCCAACGCCCTTCAAAACTAAACCCTAAACTCTATTTAGTGAACCAAGACCCAAAATTTCAAAATCTAAACCCTTCAAATTCGTTTTTTTTTGTTTGTGATATTTTTAAAATATTTGAGAGCGTGTGGTATTTTTGAAACTTTTGTGAGTGTGCTAGTTTTGAAATTTAAACATTTTTTTATGGTGTTTCAAAGAATTTCTCTTCAAATATTATGGACATCATTCTTATAATTATAAGGTAGTGTAAATATTTTATAAAAATATTTTAAATCGGTAGGAAAGCAACAATGGTTAAGTATTTAAAAGTTTATTTCGTTTATTTATGATATTTTCTCTATAGGATTTTATGTTACATATTATAGAGATTGATTATAAATCATCGATTTAAATGTGACAAAAAAACATTTGAATTTCCCTAGGTTAATACATTTCACAATAGCAAACATATAAGAAGCCAAATGCATCTAAAATGATTCTTTACTTTCTTTGATTCTTTGTTTCATATGTTTCTACTTTCTCACAGGTTTATGTACAAACATGGATCCAGAAGAAATGTTGATATTTGCGTCTCAAGTCGTAAGTTTGTTCATGTTAAAATATGACATAAAATAATATTAATAAGTCCAATAGAATTGGCTAAAGGAATGACGCACGATTTATTTTAGAAAAAAAATTATTCTAAATTTTTCTAATCGGATCGGATTTTGGGACTATATATATTAACGGTACGACTTTAGTTTATAGTTTTATGACGGTACGGCTTCAGTTTATAGTTTTATCAATAAAGAAATCCTAAAGCTTTATGACGATACAACTTTATTTTTCCTAAGCTTTAGGACTTTAGGACAGTACGACTTTAGTTTATAGTTTGATCAATAAAGAAACCCTAAAGCTTTATGACGGTACGATTTTAATTTTCCTAAGTTTTATGACAGTACGACTTTAGTTTATAGTTTGATCAATAAAGAAACCCTAAAGCTTTATGACGGTATGACTTTAGTTTTTCTAACTTTTATGACGCTACAACTTTAGTTTATAGTTTGATCAATAAAGAAACCCTAAAACGCATGGTATTTGCCTCAAACGATTTTTCTTTTTCTTTCTAACCTAAATTCGTAAACGAATTCACAACAGTTCTTGACGCGACTTTTAAAACGTTTTGGTCGCTAAATTGTGAAGAACGTGCGTTTGAGTTTTGTAGGCTGCTTGTTGCTGCAGAGGTTTAGGTGCACGAACTACTCTTCCATATCGTACTGATCCAAATTTGGAAGCCTTCTTTGGGACAGGACCGTAATTATTTAAACTTTGTCTTAACACTTAAGATCACAAAATGTAATTTGTTTTTTTGTTGTTGATGAAAGTGAAATAAAATAATTGTTTCAATGTATAAAAATATATTTAATGTTCGTAGAAATTCCAAGTTGGATTTCTCGTTTGTGACATTGTCATACTTCATGTGTCTCATGTGAACAAGTTGGCAAGAAAAGATCACGAAAAATTCTCATTGATTAGGTTTATATATAATTTTATATATACACAATTTAAACCATATGATATATATCTATTTATATATTTAGTCTAGTTGTTATGTAAATAGCTATTATATTTTCTTTTGTGAAACTAAATAATTTATCAATGTTTATAGACCCGAAAATCGAACCGGATAACTTTTCAAGTCACCGGGTCTTTAGGTCAATTTCGAATAATAATTTGATGTTTTATAATAATGTTTATAAGTATATATATTATATGAATATTTTAGTTGTTTTATATGGGAGAGCATAGTTTTAAAATTTTTCTATAAAATCAAATAAAAACTCTCTTGGTAAAGTCTAAAAATTTAGGTTTAAACTTTAAAATATATAAAATTACAATAAGAAAAAATTTAACAATAAAATGTTATTAAAAATAAAAATAACCCATAGTATAATAATGAATAACAAAAGTCAAAACATGAAGTTAGTTATAGGAAAAAATTTTTAGAGCGATGTTAGATACTCACCTACAGATGAAGTAATGTCGAAGGCCGAATTAAAAATCTGAACTTGTGAAACCTTATTTTTAGTTTCATACTTAAAAAATAAATTATGTAAAAAAATGTAATTTTTTGATAGACCTGAATATTCCAATTCATCCGGGTCGTAGGATTGTGCTAGTTTTTTCCCGGTTATTATTAGATTTTATAATAAACAATTTAAGCATAAAATCCAAACTAAATTTGTTGCTGGATCACCGGCTTTCGCAGTTGGACTGCAAGTTCGAGTCGGATATGAAAACATTGCAACTTATGAATTATTTGGTCGTGAGAAATTTGAAAAATAGGTAGTTAAAAATTGTTTGTTGGAATATATGTAAAGTTCATGATTTATATTACTTTTAGCTGTCTCAAGCTTTAGAAAAACATATACAATGATTACTATTACTTTACCACATGGTTCAATATAAATGGTTATATATACATTGCAATAAATATATTTAAATTAAAAGATAAATAAAGTTTACCATTATAAATTAAATTATAAAACTTTTTTTAGTTTTTCTCCCCACATTTATATCAACAAGATTTTTATACAGCTTTGTAGAATCAAACCTTCATGAGAAAATATGCACAAATGATCTTTAATCAATCAAAACCATTTCCAAAATGTTTTATGGTATTATTTGTAGAGTATTTTTGTATATTTGATACTTTTTATTTTCTAATTGGGAAAATAGTTATTTTTTTTTTCAATTTGGGAAATAGGTATTATTTTTATTTGAGAAATTCTTTCAAATACCATCAAAAGAAGTTTAAATTTCAAAAATATCACACATTTCCAAACGTTTCAAAAATACCACGTATTTCTAAATTTTTAAAAATATCACAAACAAAAAAATAAATTTTAAGGATTTAGAATTTAAAATTTTGGGTTTGATTTAGTTTTGAAAAGGATAGGGTTTGATTTTGTGGTTTTAGGATTTAAATTATAAATTTTAAAGCTATGTCAAAATTGTGATATTTTTAAAATAAAACATATTTATGTTAATTTTTAAAAATTGTAGTATTTTTAGAATAATACTCCCTCCGTTTTTTAAAGATTATTTTTTTAGTTTTTTTACACAGACTAAGAAATTTATGTTTTCCACAAAAATAACATTAAGTATTTTAAATCAACCAACAGAAAAAATACTGCAATTATTCTATTGGTCAGAAAATTCAAACTCATTAAATTTCTGTATTGAAAACCTAAAACGTCATTTTTTAAAGACAAAAAATACTATCTAAAACGTTAATATTTAAAAAACGAAGAGAGTATTTTTAAAATATACACAATTTATTTATTTTTATGATATTTTTGAGTATCTACATTTTCCAAAATGTTTTATAGTTTTTTTTTGTTGTTGGTATTATTAGTCAACGGTTTGGCATTAACGATTGCGTGTCTATTTTTTTGTATTAAACCGACAAAACTGGTTTTGCGTGTCAAAATGTAATATCAAAAAACAAAGAAGGGTAATTAGGAATAATCTGTCTTAATCAAAACATTTAATAAAAAAATTTCATAATTCTAATTTGTAAGTTTATAGGTGACAAAAAAATATTGTTAAGTAAATTAATTAAGACCAAATCCCAGAGAAAGTGGAAGAGAGAAAGGAAAACACACAGAAAAAAAAAAAAAAAGTAAGAAAAAGAAAAAAAAAAAAAAAAAAAAAAAAAAAAATAAAAAGGGGNAAAACTCAAAATATAATCAGAGGGAAAAAAAAACTTTCATAAACGCGTTTTAGATTTGCAATATTTTATTCTTCTTCAGCAAATCTCAGTTTCTTCAAATTCTTACTAGATCCAGAATCTTGTTTCTGAAGTCTCTGATCTACGAAAAAAGAAAATGGTAAGAGTTTTGATTTTACTTAATTGTGATTGTCTGATTGAATCATAGTTTGTGTTTTTAAATCTAAAATAGGTTTTGTAATATCCGATCATTTTCTCTTACTGACTTCTGATTGTTTTGTACGATGTAGAGATTTTGACTTCAACTATGACTTGTTTGTTTTTGAAGTTTTGAGAGCTTTGTCTGATTCTTGTTTGAATCTTCATAAGCTATAATTGTTCATTACTGATTTGATCAACTTGTTAAAAATCAAATTCAATCAAAATGTAGTTGGTTTTTTTGAGTTTTTGTGATTAGAGATTTTAGTTGCTTCAAGGCTTTTGATTTTGGTTTAGACATATAAAAGGCTGAGTCTCAAAAACCTTGCTAAGGTTTAGTTTAAGAACTATAAACCGAATAAAAACACGATTGAGGCAAATATCTTGCGCTCGAAAATTTCTTATTGATAGATGTTATATAACAAATGAGAAGCAAGTGGTTTAGTGATTGTCTGCTATCTGTTTATTAGACCAGAGATTGAACTTGGTTACTCGCTATGCAAGTGCAGTTTCTCTTTTTTACTAGGTTTTTAGGCTACTGGATTAGCCGGTTGTGACATAAAACTCGATCCCACTAGGAAAACCATATTAATTTTCGTAAATGGACCGTATTTTACCAATTAATGGTGAAATATTTAACATTTTATGTCACAAGATAAACAAAGTAGGAGCAAGTGAGCTAGTGATTGTCTGCTATCTTTTCATTAGACCAGAGATTGAACCTGGTCACTCGCTATGCAAGTGCAATTTCTCTTTTTTACTAGGTTCTTAGGTTAGTGGATTAGCCGGTTGTGACATAAAACTTGATCCCACTAGGAAAACTTAAAGACGAATATTAGTTTTCGTAAATGGACCGTATGTTATCAATTCATGGTGAAATATTTAACATTTTATGTCACAAGATAAACAAAGTAGGAGCAAGTGAGTTAGTGATTGTCTACTATCTTTTCATTAGACCAGAGATTGAACCTGGTCACTCGCTATGCAAGTGCAATTTCTCTTTTTTACTAGGTTTTTAGGTTACTGGATTAGCCGGTTGTGACATAAAACTCGATACCACTAGGAAAACCTAAAGACGAATATTAATTTCCTAATGGACCGTACTTTACCAGGAGGATTTAGTGGAAGTGAAATGTAAAAGTAGTGAAAATGAACTTAAAACAGTTTTTTTGTTTCTGTGAACAAAGCTTTTACACTTTTTTATTTCTACAGGTTGCTAATTTCAATCCCTCAGTTGGATCTTGTGTGTGGGTAGAAGATCCTGATGAAGCATGGATCGACGGCGAAGTAGTGGAAGTTAATGGTGAAGAGCTTAAAGTTCTATGCACTTCAGGGAAACATGTATGTTGGTTACCTCTCATGTAAAATCACAACCAAAACACAATCTATTATGAAACCGATTTCGAATGTTACTTTCAGGTTGTTACAAAAGTTTCGAACGTTTACCCGAAAGATATGGAAGCGCCGGCATCTGGAGTAGACGATATGACAAGACTTGCTTATCTACATGAACCTGGAGTTCTACAGAATTTGCATTTAAGATATGATATCAATGAGATTTATGTGAGTTATATTTCTTACTGACTTTTGACTTCGGTTCTTTTGTTAGTCGAATCATCGAATCTTAAAATTTTTCATTTACTTGTAGACATATACAGGAAGTATATTGATTGCTGTTAATCCGTTTAGAAGACTTCCTCATCTTTATAGTAGTCATATGATGGCTCAATATAAAGGAGCTGCTTTAGGAGAGTTAAGTCCACATCCATTTGCTGTTGCAGATGCTGCTTACAGGTAATATATGTTGCCTTTATATTTGTTTTCGCTGACTCGATGATGCTACTACACTTATGTAAAATTGGTTGCTTTTTTTCGGTTTGTTTGTAATGCAGACAGATGATTAATGATGGAGTAAGTCAATCTATTCTGGTTAGTGGAGAAAGTGGTGCTGGTAAAACCGAAAGCACAAAGTTGCTTATGAGATATCTTGCTTACATGGGAGGTAGAGCTGCTGCCGAAGGAAGGAGTGTCGAACAGAAAGTGTTGGAGGTGAAAAAAACAAACATTACGAAAACCAAACATATAATGTTGATTTTGCTTTCTTCTAAGCTTCTTAAATGTGTCTTTTTATTCAGTCGAATCCGGTTTTAGAAGCATTTGGAAATGCAAAGACTGTTAGGAATAATAATTCCAGGTAACAAATCTTTCTGTTCTTATAAAGCTTTTATATCTCACTACTTTGGGTGTTTGTTAACTTGTTTTCTTTTATAGTCGATTTGGTAAGTTCGTGGAAATTCAGTTTGATGAAAAGGGAAGGATATCAGGAGCTGCAATAAGAACTTATTTGTTGGAAAGATCGCGTGTTTGTCAAGTCTCTGATCCTGAAAGAAATTATCACTGTTTCTATATGCTTTGTGCTGCTCCACAAGAAGTAAGTTTTGATGTCTATAGGAGCCTTGTTTGGCATACTAATGCATATCGTATTTTTCGGTTGTCAGGATGTTCAGAGATACAAGCTAAGTGATCCAAAGACATACCATTATCTCAATCAATCTAAATGTCTATCGTTGGATAGTATAAATGATGCAGAGGAATATCATGCCACAAGACGGGCTATGGAGGTTGTTGGGATCAGTACCGAGGAACAGGATGCGATTTTCAGCGTTGTGGCTGCCATTCTCCATCTCGGGAATATCGAATTCGCCAAAGGAGCAGAGACTGATTCATCGATTCCCAAAGATGATAAATCTTGGTTTCATCTGAAAACTGCAGCTGAACTTCTAAGGTATATATCTCAAATACTAAAGCAAAAAAATGTTTATTTCGTTTAGTGGACTGTAGTAGGAATCCTTATTCATATTCTCTTCCATTTCTAGTTGTGATGATAAGGCACTCGAAGATTCGCTATGCAAACGAATCATGGTAACTCGCGATGAAACCATCACAAAAACTCTTGATCCAGAAGCTGCTACTCTTAGTAGAGATGCTTTAGCTAAAGTCATGTACTCGAGGTTGTTTGACTGGTGGGTTTTCTTGATTTACCCTGATGAAGATATTCAGTATCTGCTTCTCCTTATTACTCTATACCGATTCTTTTTTCGGGTCTTTGCAGGCTTGTTGACAAGATCAATAGTTCAATTGGTCAAGATCCTGAATCAAAGTACTTGATTGGTGTTCTTGATATTTACGGATTCGAGAGTTTCAAGACAAACAGGTGCTTAAGTGGTATGGTTGTTGTTTTCATATATGGTTAGTAAAGTAACAAATGGGTCTGATCAAGCTAGTGCTTGTTTCTAACATGAGCTGTTGAGATTTTCTTAGTCACTATCGATAAGCGAGCTTGTGAAGTTACTATTAGATGAACATACAACTAATGAAACTTTTTCTGTACAATGTTAACTTTGTCTGTTTCTTGTTCTGCTTTGTGCTAATACTTACAAGTACAAGTTTTATGACAGTTTTGAGCAATTTTGTATCAATTTGACCAATGAAAAGCTTCAACAGCATTTTAATCAGGTTAGAACAGAATAAGCTCTTTTTACTCCTTGATTATTAGCCTTTTCTCTTGCAGTGTCCATCGTTCTAAGCTGTGTAATTTCGCTCTGTGCAGCATGTATTTAAAATGGAGCAAGAAGAATATAAGAAGGAAGAGATCAACTGGAGCTATATAGAGTTTGTAGACAATCAAGATATTTTAGACCTAATTGAAAAGGTCTCTATTTGATAATACTTCTCTGTTTATGTCACTCAAAGTAACCAAGCCGATGTGTTTCACTCGTTGCTAATCCTGATGTTTGTTTTCTGTTTGTGTTGTGTTTTTCAGAAACCCGGAGGTATTATTGCTCTACTAGATGAAGCTTGGTGAGTATAAAACTGAAACTGTTGATTCAAAACCCTTTTAGTTTACTTTATTATTGTATTTGAGAAATAATTTTGCGGTGCAGTATGTTTCCAAGATCAACGCATGAAACTTTCGCCACGAAGCTATACCAGACGTTTAAAAACCACAAGCGTTTTACTAAGCCTAAATTAGCTCGTAGTGACTTCACAATATGTCATTATGCTGGTGATGTGAGTGAGCAGCTATTGCTTTCCATTTCTTCACATGATTGCTCAAAAAGTTCCGAGAAAAATCTCAGTAACCGATTTGTATTTTGTTCCAGGTTACTTATCAGACAGAACTTTTCTTGGACAAGAACAAAGATTATGTAATTGCTGAGCATCAAGCATTGTTAAATTCTTCTAGTTGTTCCTTTGTAGCAAGTTTGTTCCCACCAACGTCTGATGATTCTAAACAATCAAAGTTCTCGTCTATAGGTACTCGTTTCAAGGTGAGGCTGGTTTTGGTTTAACATGTTATTGTTATTGACCTTTTTTTAATAAGTGAATCCATTTTTGTGCTTCTTTTTCAGCAACAATTGGTGTCGTTGCTCGAGATTCTCAATACAACAGAGCCACATTATATTCGTTGTATTAAACCGAATAACCTTCTCAAGCCTGGAATCTTCGAGAACGAAAACATTTTACAGCAATTACGTTGTGGCGTGAGTTTCTCGTGACAATTGTTGTTGTTTTGTTGGAAGAAATCGAAAATGTTTGTGTTTATGACTTCAGGGTGTGATGGAAGCAATTAGGATAAGTTGTGCTGGTTATCCTACTAGGAAGCATTTCGATGAATTTGTTGATAGATTCGGTATTCTTGCTCCAGAAGTGCTAGTAAAGAAGTAAAAAATTCGATTTCTTTCTTAAAAAATGATTATGCTTATTGAGTTTCTTATCTTATATCTTTTACTTTACAATAGCTCTGAGGATTCTGCTGTTTGCAAGAAGCTTTTGGAGAAAGTAGGACTTGAAGGTTATCAGGTAACTTCCTTCATCAAGTTTGTTTGCGATTGCCATTACACCGAGACTAGAGGATTGACATTTTACTATTGTAGATTGGTAAGACAAAGGTTTTTCTAAGAGCTGGACAAATGGCGGATTTGGATACTAGAAGAACCGAGGTCTTAGGAAGATCAGCGAGTATTATTCAGAGAAAAGTTCGGTCATATCTTGCGAAGAAAAGCTTTATCCTTTTGCGTAATTCCGCTAGACAAATTCAGTCAGTTTGCAGAGGTAATTTTTAACGTTCTGCTGAACATGTCTACTTAGCTCAGCAGTAAATTATTAGTTTCTGGACTAACTTGTAAATCTATGTGTGGTCAGGTTATCTCGCAAGAAGTGTATATGAAGGCATGCGTAGGGAAGCTGCTGCTTTAAAAATCCAGAGAGACTTGCGTATGTTTCTTGCTAGGAATGCTTACACAGAGCTCTATTCTGCTGCTGTTTCGGTCCAAGCTGGTATGCGTGGTATGGTTGCTCGGAATGAATTATGTTTCAGAAGGCAGACAAAAGCTGCAACAATAATTCAGGTACACTTATATTCAAATTGTAGAATTTTTCTCCTAGAGAGGTTTAACTGCTCAGAGAACACAAATAATGAAACAATGTTCACTGCTATTATAGACTTGGTGCCGTGGATACTTGGCCCGGCTGCATTACAGAAAACTAAAGAAAGCAACTATCACTACACAATGTGCATGGAGATCGAAAATTGCTCGTGGAGAACTTCGGAAGCTTAAGATGGTACGATGTGGTTTCTTTATTGTCTTTTTTGTTCTATGGTTTCTTGTTTTAGAAACTCACTTATGATAATACACATAGGCTGCTCGAGAAACTGGAGCGCTTCAAGAAGCCAAGAACAAGCTCGAAAAGCAAGTTGAAGAACTGACTTGGAGATTGCAGTTAGAGAAACGAATGAGGGTGAGATTTCTGTTTAACGAACCACGATTTAGTTCTTGTGAATCTTGACCCTGAGTTCTTGAAATTTGTTTCTTTTAACGCTACAGACTGATCTAGAAGAGGCGAAAAAACAAGAAAGTGCGAAAGCGCAGTCTTCTTTAGAGGAATTGCAACTTAAGTGCAAAGAAACTGAGACGTTGCTTATTAAAGAGCGTGAAGCTAACAAGAAAGTTGCTGAGGCTGCACCGATTATTAAGGAGGTTCCTGTGGTTGATCACGGATTAATGGAGAAGATGACAAATGAAAATGAAAAACTAAAGGTCTGTTTGTGAGAAGTTTTGAATCTGTAGCTCTAGAATTGAGAACTTATGTTCTGATTTGCTTGTCTTATATAGGAGATGGTGAATTCACTCGAATTGAAAATCGGTGAGACAGAGAAGAAACTTCAAGAGACAACCAAGATTAGTGAAGATAGATTAAAACAAGCACAAGAGGCTGAATCTAAAGTAGTGAAGTTGATGTCTGCAATGCAGAGGTACTAACTAACTAAATAGACTCTAACTGACTAGTAACTAACATCCACGTCAGTATCAGCCTGTCCCAAGCTTCTTATCTGCGTGTATAAGCTCTCCAAGGCTTATCATATTCTAACCTTCCTTAGTGGTTTTATTGAGAGCTATTGTGGTGATTCTTTACTTGCTTCATGTTCAGGCTTGAAGAGAAAATCTTAGATATGGAAGCTGAGAAGAAAGTTATGAGGGATCAAACAATCTTAAGTACTCCTGTGAGGACTACTTTAGGACATCCTCCAACTGCACCTATCAAGGTAAGAAAGTCTCTATGCAACTCTGATATACTCTGAGCCCGTTGAGCCGCCTCCTTAAGTTGTTAACTTTTGTAGAATTCGGAAAATGGCCACCGAACAAACTTGGAAACCGAGTTCAACGAAGCTGAATTTACAACGCCAATTGATGGCAAATCTGCTGCAGAGCGTCAAGTTGTATGTTGGCTAGTTACTACTTCATTATTCAGACATCTGTTTGTGATTGATTACTTTTGATAAACTTGATTTGTACTGTGTTACTACAGATGAATGTTGATGCTCTTATTGACTGTGTAAAAGACAACATTGGTTTCAACAATGGGAAACCTGTGGCTGCATTTACTATATACAAGTGCCTACTTCATTGGAAATGTTTCGAATCTGAGAAGACTAATGTGTTTGATCGTTTGATTCAAATGATTGGTTCTGCAATTGAGGTAACTTCAAAATCAAGAATTTCTTTGAGAACTTGTTGTGTAGTCTTTTGACCGTTCTGCTGATATTTTTCAGAAAGAAGATGATAACAATCACTTAGCCTATTGGTTAACAAGCACATCAGCATTACTATTTTTGCTTGAGAAGAGTCTTAAAACTGGTGGTAGTGGAGCAACACAAAGCAAGAAACCACCTGCTTCAACTTCTTTGTTTGGAAGGATGGCTCAGGTTAGTCAGTATTACTTTTCTTCTTTGAGTTAGGCTCGGTTTGTTTTGCCTTCACTAGCGACAACAATATCTATTAGCTCTAATCGACTGACTGAGAATTGTTGGTCGCATCTACTACCAAACGAACAACACTTGATCATTATCGATAGTCGCTAGCAAAGACATAGCGTTAATATAACTTTTCGGTAGATACACTTTTCTCTAACTATCTCTCTGTATTGTTCACCAGAGTTTCCGTTCGTCACCAGCTTCAGGCAACTTAGCTTCTGCAGCTGAAGCTGCTGCGCTTGCAGTGATCCGCCCCGTGGAGGCGAAGTACCCGGCTTTGCTTTTCAAGCAACAACTTGCAGCTTATGTTGAGAAAATGTTTGGAATGGTTAGAGATAATTTGAAGAAAGAGTTATCTACACTACTTTCTCTATGCATTCAGGTACTTGTCCTATATCCTAGGGGTAGGCATTCGGTTTTTTCGGTTTTTTGGTGCCGAATTGAACGAATACAAGTTTGGCATTCGGTTTGTTCGGTTCGGTTTTTCATTATTGTTCGGCTTATTCGGTTCGAAAATGTTAATTTCAGTTAAATTTTGGCTAATTTTCGGTTTATTCGGTTAATTTCCGTTAATTTTAGCTAGTTCGGTTCGGTTAATATAGTGTAAAATAAAATTTGTTTCCGAACCGAAAACCGAACTAAAATAAAAAATTGCGGAATTGAACCGAAATAACCGAACCGAATTAAGCGAACTAAATTTGGTTCGGTTCGGTTTATTCGGTTATTTTGGTTTAAATGCCCAGCCCTACTATATGATGTAATGATTATGTTCTTTGCACTTTGATGATTAACTTTTATTTGTATACTAAATGTGAACTTTTAGGCACCAAGAGCTTCTAAAGGAGGAATGTTAAGATCTAGTAGATCCTTTGGTAAAGATTCTCCAGCAATTCACTGGCAAAGTATTATTGATGGTCTCAATTCACTTCTTGTCACATTGAAAGAAAACAATGTTCCTTTGGTACTCATCCAGAAGATTTACGCTCAAACTTTCTCTTACATCAACGTACAACTTTTCAACAGGTTTAAATTCTTGTTCACTTATTACAAAAACTAAGGCTGGATATTTACACCGAACCGAATAAACCGAACCGAACAAAATTTAGTTCGGTTAGGCTTATTTGGTTATTCGGGTTTAATTCGCAATTGTTTTAAATTTAGTTCGGTTAGGCTTATTTGGTTATTCCGAATTTAGTTCGGTTGGGTTTGATTCGGTAACTTTTTATTTATTTTAGTTTGGTTTTCGGTACGGTTCGGTTCGAGCAACACTTTTATATTACACTATATTAACCGAACCGAACTAGCTAAACTTAACCGAATAAACCGAAAATAAACAGAAAATTAGCCAAAACTTAACCGAAATTAAGATTTTCGAACTGAATAAACCGAACTACAAAAATGAATCGAATTGAACTTTTAATCGGTTCAATTCGGCACAAAAAAACTGAATAAACCGAAAACTGAAAAAACCGAATAAACCGAATGTCCGCCCTAACTATGAGTCTATGATACTTTGGTCTCACTTAAAAGGCTTTTTCGGTTTCTTCTTACAGTCTTCTTCTGCGTAAGGAGTGCTGTACATTTAGCAATGGTGAATTTGTGAAAGCTGGACTTGCTGAGTTAGAACAATGGTGTTGTCAAGCTAAAGAAGTAAATTTACTTAACTCATGATTCTTACTTTAATTAATTTTTTTCTTCAGATTTTGTTAATATTTGATGTAATTTGTAGTATGCTGGGCTATCTTGGGAAGAACTAAAGCATATCAGACAAGCTGTTGGATTCCTGGTATGTTAAACTTCATAATACTTTCTTGTTATGATTCTGATAATCCATTTTAGTTTAGACAAATTCGACACATTTCGGTTTAAACCGAACCGAATTTAGTTCGGTTCCGTTTATTCGGTTATTTCGGTTCAATTCGATGACATTTTTTTAATCTTAGTTCGGTTTTCGGTTCGGTTCGGCAACAATCTTTTTTACTAAATTAACCGAACCGAACTGAACTTGCTAGAATTAACCGAACAAACCGAAAAAAAAAACGAAAATTAACCAAAATTTAACTGAAATTAAGATTTTCAAACCGAAAAAACCGAACTTCAAAAACGAAAAACCGAACTTTTGTTCAGTTCAATTCGGCCAAACGAAAACCCGAATAAACCGAATGTCCACCCGTAGAATGTATAACCACCCGAACGGAACCGAACTTGCTAAAATTAACCGAACAAACCGAAAAAAAACTAAAAGAAACCGAAAATTAACCAAAATTTAACCGAAATTAAGATTTTTCGAACCGAAAAAACAAAACTTCAAAAACGAAAAACCGAACTGAACAAACCGAGTGTTGAACCGAACCAAACTTTTGTTCGGTTCAATTTGGCCAAACAAAAACCCGAATAAACTGAATGCCCACCCGTAGAATGTATAACCACAATGACTCTATTTCTCCTGCAGGTTATCCACCAGAAATACAGAATCTCATACGATGAAATTGCACATGATCTATGTCCGGTAAGCAACTTATAATCACTCTTATTTAGCTCAACATTCTATATAAACAACAAAATCAAAGCTTATTGTAAGAATTTGTGTGTTTTGTCTTAAATCTATTTACAGGTTCTTAGTGTTCAACAGCTTTACCGTATTTGCACATTGTATTGGGATGATAGTTACAATACCAGAAGCGTCTCACAAGAAGTATCTTATTAAACTTATTTTTTAACTTCCAATATCAATTTTCTTTGTTCAATCTATAAAACAAAATTAAAAAAATCTCTTTGCAGGTTATATCTAGTATGAGAGCTTTAATGACAGAAGAATCTAATGATGCAGAAAGTGATTCTTTCTTGTTGGATGATGATTCCAGGTAATAAAAACAAGAGGATTTGAAATACGTTCAAATTCCAAAAATACCATACAATCGAAAAAGTTTTTAAAATACCACTAAATTATAATTATTTTTTCAAAAATACCACAAACATAAAAATGAATTTTAAAGCTTTAGAATTTAAATTTTTGGGTTTGAGTTCACTAAATATAGTTCAGAGTTTAGTTTTGAAGGGGTTTTGGTTGTGAGGGTTTAGGGTTTAAATTTGAAGTTTTAAAGCTATTTTAAATCTGTGTTATTTTTAGAACAAAAATAATTATGTGGTATTTTTGGAAAACTTGTGATATTTTTGGAAAAAATAAGAGTATTGTTGTATTTTTGGAACACACTTATTTTTTGTGATATTTTTAATAATGCCCCTAAAAACAAGAAAGCAAAGTCTTTTGGAAGATTTAAGGTTTAAAATTAGGGCTGGGAATTCGCTTCAATCGGTTCAGTTCGGGTCGGATTTTGGATTTTGTGCCGATTAAACCGAATAAAATTTCGGTTCGGTTCGGAAATCGGTTTATTCGGTTCGTTTTTGGGTTTGAAGTTCGGTTTATTCGGTTAATTATCGGTTTTTTCGGTTCGTTTTTGGTTTATCGGTTCGGTTTATATTCCCAGCCCTATTTAAAATGATACAAAATCCATCCTTTATACCAAATTAAACTTTAGATTAAGGTTTATGACATGGAACTAATACTAAATTTTTGTGCAGCATTCCTTTTTCCATTGATGATATTGCGAGTTCGATGCAAGAGAAAGATTTTGTAGGAATCAAACCAGCAGAAGAACTTCTTGAAAATCCAGCTTTTGTGTTCTTGCATTAAGTTTCTTGAAAAAGCTCTTCCTCATCTGATTTTTTTAGTTATGAAGTGGAGAGGAGATTGGGGTCTTCTTGAACCAAAAGAAAAGAAGATGGGAAAATGTGTAAATTCTTCATTGTTGTGGGGCTTTTTTTTTATATGTAATTCTCAACTATTCATTCATTAATTATTTTTGACCTATTTTTGTTCTTTATGATGTTTACATGTTGAAAAGTTGAGGTTTGTATAAAGTTTTAAGATTTAAAATAGTATTTTTTTTTTAACGCAAATAATATTAGATTAATGAGTATTCAGTATTACATTGTCTTCCATTAATAGGTGATGAATTACATATGATATATAGTTAAATGATATAAATGTAGATGAATGAGAGATATGCTTTCTAGCTAGTTCATGTGCCGGTTTGTTGGAGTCCCTCGAGATCCAATTAAAGCGGACTTCATCGAAACGTTTTGACCAAGTTATCATATCTCTAATCCAATTTCCTTGATGAAAGACGGTTAACTATCCCGTGAGTATTTTATAAAATTCTTGATTATCTCCTTCAAACATTATCTTTCTGAAGCCTTTGACAAATGCATGTTGCATTGCCATAATTAAACTCTGAATTTCCGCTTCTAAAGGTGAACGAGCTCGTTTGCCGGTACCTTGACCTCCCAATAAGAAATGACATGTTCATCTCTAATAATCCAACCTGCACAAATATTTGAATATGGAGTATGGAAAGTAGCATCATAATTACACTTGAGCCATGTAGTGGGAGGCTTTTCCCAATGGCTCCGATGATGTTGCTTGGCATTCTTCGTCTTTGTAGGATTTAAATGTATCCAATCTTGGACTTCGACATTAGCTAATTGGAAAACTTCCATTGCTGTATTATTACGATTTTCAAAGAATGCTTTATTCCGAGATTTCCATACATGCCAAATCATAAACCATGGAAATATTTTAATGTGATCACTCTCATGACTATGTAATGTATGCATAGTTAGTTTCATTAGTTTTTCTTCAAGAGCCGAGGAGGATTCCCGGATTGAATTATTGGGGATCGAAATATGATCCCATATCGTAGTTATCCTTGAGCATAGGAATAATAGGTGATTCATGTCTTCGGTAATAACGCATGTTTGACATTTAAAATAGTATTATGTTACAATTACATGACCAATTAAGTTATTGTTTGAAGCATACAACCTTCAATGTTATTTTCTAAAATTATCGTTAGTGTTGGTAAGGAGTAGATATTCGATATCCGTTTGGGTTTGAGTCGAGTTTTTTAGGTTTTCATATTTTTTGGTAAAAAGATTTAAAATCCGTTCGGATATTTTATAGTTTCGAATCGGGTTCAAGTATTTTAGTTCGAGTTTGGGTATATTTGATTTTTCTTTAAAAAAATCTAACCAAACTAAACTAAAATTTTATGGTTTGAATCAATTTAAGATGTTAGTTAGTGTTACACATTGATTTATTAATTGATTTAAATGTAATTTTCTTTCTTATTTTGTTTAAATTTATTCGTCTTGATAAAATTAAATTATTTTACAAAACTGTATAAGACTTTTTTATAATAATTTAATTTAATTATGTAATCTAATGTATAAATAAATATATAAAATATCAAAATCTTTGCTATTCTACTAAGTTATATAATTTAATATTTAAAATCTATATTTTTATGGGTATTAATATTTTTATGATAAAAATTTATACATAATTACATATTTAATATAAGAGTTATAAGTCCGGATATACGTTTAGGTTTTTCCGAATAATATCCATTTGGGTTAAGGTATCTAAATTTTATTAAAAAATAATCATTCAGATATTTTATAGTTTCGGTTTGATTTCGATTCGACTAATTTTTTTGGGTTAAATTCTGATCAGGTTTAATATTCTTTTTTGTTCAAGGTTGTAAACTTTTGTTAAGGTTGCTTGCAATCAAGCATAGTTTCAAGAATCATAAAATGTGTATATATGACTTTTTATATTAATCAATATAGTTGAAGTACTCAAGAATCTCTATATATATATTTATTTTTGAGTTTTCTCTTAATCAACTTCATTGAAGGTTGCACATTGGTTTATTTTCTTAACGAAGTAATAAATGTGGACATTCAGTTTATTCAGTTCGGTTTTTTTTTTTTTTTGCTGAATTGAATAGAATAAATGTTCGGTTCAGCATTCGGTTTGTTCAGTTTTTTTTCAAATCCGGTTTTTTCGTATTTAAAACATAATTTTGGTTAATTTTTTTTTTATTCGGTTATTTTCCAGTTTATTCGGTTAATTTTAACAAGTTTAATCTGGATAATATAATATAAAATAAAAATTGTTACCGAACAAAAATAAATTTAAAAAGTTCCCGAATTAAACCGAGAAGATTAAAAAAAAGTAGATGAATGTTATATGCCAAGAAAAGTGTAACACTCCATTTTGAAGGAATGGTAATGTATAAAAAAAGAGTTTAAAAAGAATTTAGTAAAAATGTTGGGAGATGTTACAATTTAGTAAAATAATAGAATTTTAATATTAGAACATTTTTTTAATCACTAACATAAAAACATAAGGTTGTTAGACATATAATCTTTATCTTATCTTATATATTAATTATCTAAGTGCTAAGATTAAGAAAAAAATTAGAAAAACAATGAGTGTAAGACATGTTAGTATGATGACTACACCAACTTTGACTGACCAGTTTAGTTTTAATAATCTTTACTTTGACTATTAACAAACATTAACCATCCTTAACGGTCCAATATTCCTCATAATAAATTTTCATGTAACCAAATTCTTAAAATTAATTATTATTATTATTAATTTAAAAATCAGAATTCCATGTGCCTCATGTGTTTTCTGCCTCTCTCGTAATTCCATATTGATAAAATTAATAAGACTAATTATTTCTTGGAGAAGTAGAACATTATATTCTTGCTAAATCTTTGATTAACAAAATCAAATTATTCACAGATGATATATATAGTCAAAATAAGCATCTTTCTTTTCAAATAGATTTTGGCATGTTCTCAAAGATTATGATTTCAACTAAAAATAATAATTGAGTAATTATGAATTTTTAATATTCTTGAAGTGGGTAGTTATGGAAATGGAATGATAAGTCTATCTCCTAATA
>OVBE01002582.1:0-29982 GCA_900406425.1 Iberis pinnata
ATAGATTAGATCTTAATGTTTCTTAATCCTGTGGATTAGTCAAGAGATTGTATTAGTTGCATGATTAGGAAAAGGATTAGTACCACGATAGTGGATTAGTCTAAGAATGGGAATCTTAGACCAAAGATTAGCAGTTAACTGTTAGTATTGAGCATCTAGAGAGTCATTGATCACCCGAGTCGTTGCTTTAGCCTGTTTGTTTAGCCTTTTTATTATAGTAATCTTCGTTTTATATTAATCCTTGTTTTAATCGATAATCACAATCATTTTAAATCGTTTAGACTAAACGGAATTCTCTTAAGAACTAATTAGTAAATTGCATCTGGAATTGGAATTTGACACCTAAATACTACATCGAAAGTCAAGTAGTTAGGATTACTTGCTAGATAGGGTAAAAACCTATTTATCAATGATCACCATTCCTTAACCATGTGATTCTAGATTTTTGTTTAAACAATATCTCTTCCGCAGTCACCAGCGAGTGCCAAATAGTGGCCGTTGCCTTTTCTTCGTCAAGTGCGGCCGATGACGGATTTTGTAGAGCTTCATATTATTTAGAGCATAATGTCTCATAAGATACACGAGTACGAGCTGTGATGTCTCCATAGTTATCTGAGTTTAGTAGCCACAACTCATATTTAGTGATTTGAGGTGCATCTACAGAAGACGAAGAGCGATACGCGATGGGAAAAGCGCAGGGCCAGAGTTGCAGTGGGTACCTAAGACCTACAAAAAGTGAGGATTGTCAAGCATAAAAATTTTAAATTTTGAAAGGCTTTCGAATTGATGATGTTGGAGATGTAAAGTGAATAACACAACGAGCGTGATCTGAAACTCCATTGGCTTCAAAGACAATATATGAAGCGGGGTAGAGAGCGGACCAATGAGCATTAATTAGTGCTCTATCTATTTTTTCCCAAAAGGATTCACATCACAATGATTCCACCATGTAAATCGAGGTCCAACATATGGAGATTAGTTAGATCACACTTGGTGATAAACTCTTGGAATTGAAGCATGCCAAGACGGGATCCAAGATGGTTATTGAAGTGTTCGGTGGTTGCTAAAATTCCATAAAAATCACCAAGCTATGATGTAGATCATGTTATAAGTGGATTTGATATGCCTGAAAGTTAGATGCATATACACAAGAGAAGAACAATTGCACATGAGTGAAGAGTAACCAGAGAGGTGATAGCTTGGGCCCTTCAGGATATCAAAGTAACAATAACACCATTGCGCCAACACACCCAAATTCGTCCAAGGCAATGAGACGAATAGTTATGAATCACATTCCAACATGACATTATTCCTACGAAATACGAGGGAAACTGTTAATGTGAACACGAGTTTCTAAAAATCAACCAAACTGAAGATTCGTGGACCAAATCCAGTTCCGAACAATATTGTGTTTACAAGACTGGTTAAAACCCCCATGTATTCCACGCAAATAGAGACATCGCATCATTGTCTCTGTGAGGAGACATTGGTTGATTTTCTCGGGATAGCTGGCTTGAGTGCTTTACGGGAAGCACCTTGAGATTGATGATCAACATGTTTGGATTTGGTTCGTGTGCTGTATCTTCCATACACAACAGATTCTTTGATCATTCCTGCTTCAGAGTATGATAATTGGCATTTCTCGCGATCATCATCCTCTTGATGCTCTAAAAGGACAGACAAAAGTGATGGCGAAGAGGATGGCGGGATAGATTGCTGATTTAGTTGGGTCTGCGGTGGTGAAGAGTGATATCGGTTTGGTCATGAGACTGTTAACCAATCACTTGCAAGTTGTTATTGGTCGCATGGGATTTTTGCATTGTCGGAGTTAGGCTTAGAGTTGGAAGGCAGACCATATTGCGTTGTGGGTGAGCCAGAATCTGGTTGAGAATCAATGATTGTGGCTAGGGTAATAGTTTCAAGTGATGGATCATTTAACGAGACATTATCAAGGGTGGCGTTAGGAACCTGGATGGGAACCGTTTCGCGTAATTCTTCAATAGTAGCTGCAATTACACCTTGTATACATGCAGTAGCAGAGATAGATGAAGAATGAGCCATAGATATTGAGTTATCTAGTTGAGTATTAACGATATCAGGAAGGGAAAGAGGATTTGTGGTATGTTGTTGCGATGCTGTAGTGGCTGCCAAGTGAGCACTAAGCATTGTGTCCAAAGCCGAGACAGTAACAATGGAAGAAGAATGTGCAGAGTTTGCTGCCGCGTGTTGCTGAAATGTCGTAGCTATGTTAGAATTAGTTGCATGAAGGTCCGAAGTTGCTTTGGTAAGTTCTGAAGCGAGCTTCTTACACTATGTATTTTTGTGACCCCAAGAGTTGCAAAGGGTGAATTTGGAAGGTGACCAAGGAAAAAAAAAACAAAAATTGGTTTGTCCTCATTATCAAGTTGTATTTTCTCAATTCTTTCTTTCTCCATATTAACAACAACAAGAATTCTGACCACATCCAATCTTATACATTTTTCAATTGTGGGATGAAGATGTTTTGATACTCCAACAATGTCACCGAGAAATCGGAGGCCTGCATGAGAAAATAAGTAGTGAGGTACATTATGAAAATCAACCCAAAAGGGCATAGATGATAGATCGGTTTTGGCGAGAGCTTTTGAGGGACACCACTCTTGCACAACGAGCAAAATGTCAGAGATGTGCCAGTATTTCTTACGACAAACGTTACTACGCATATCAGGATAGTCAATATGAAACAAAACTATATCATATTTGAGTATTTGAACATCAATTTTAGATCCTTTCCCATCACTGTTCCAAAGACGGTTGACTGTTGCATGAATTTTACCAATATGAGGTACAAGAAAAATGAAGTGGCCCACGAGAAACTTGTTCCATAATGGCTGAGAGTTTTGACGAAGCTGCTTAGGTACTACGACCGAAGCCACTCTATTGTCGAGAAAGAAAGGAGCGTCGTTGATGTCCATATGAAAAATAGAGGCGGTGGCATCGCGAGACCAGGGAGTGGATTGAATGCCAATATCACCAGTTGAAGCACCAGTAGGAGCATCATTCGGAGAAGGCGGTGGCTCCACCATGAGTACCGACAAGTACGGGCGACACTAAGCAATTTCTTGCAAAGGGAGTCAAAAAAAAAAAATAAGTTGACCCACAAAATTATCCTTAAATCTCTCTCCAAAAATCCTATACTTTTATATATATATATATATATAAATAAGTAAATATATGTATATACCGTAGATAAAAGATATAATTTTTGTAAGTTGAACTTCCAATATCATAAACAAAATTTAGAAATAATTCATAAATAATTTTTTCAGTAAGTTTAATTTTTCATGAAATAAAAAGTTAAAAGTATTAGATTTTTTTTTTACAACAAAATGCAATAAAATTAAAATGAAAGTTCAAAACACTAAACAAGTGGTCTAGAGTTGACATAAGATGATAATACATTCTTCTTCCTAGTTGATCTTGTAAGTAGGTCGTCACGTTTGTTCCATATCCTACTACAAAGTGATAACTCGAACTGCACAAAGCTTCTCTTGAGATGTTGGACCACAGCTACCTATGCTGCGAAAACAGGCCAATCGGTCGAATTTTCCAGGAGTTGAATGAGATCAGTCGAGTCCGTACTGAATTTAGTATAACTGTTATATGTGCCCCGAAGACATTTGAGCGCCCATATCAAGGCAAGTAACTTTGTATGGAGTGGAAAAATACCACACCTGATAGCTGCACTACCCATAATAGTTTCTCTGTTTTCGGTTGACATAAACCAACCTATGCCACTTATAGGATCTCCTGATTTCCATGATCCATCCAAACTATAACAGTTTGGCACTAGCGGTGGATTACCAGCTATATTGATAGTTTTCGTAGGAGTTGGATATCTACCTCCCATTAGTGTAGAATTTGCCGATAGCCATTCTCCGGCTTCTTTCAACGCCAATTCTAAAATATTTGTAGGTTTCCATAAGAAGTTCTTAAAACACATTGCATTTCTTGCTTTCCAGATATACCAAATGATCCAGGGGAAGACCTTAAAAGTGTTGACTAGGGAAAGTTCTTCCGCCGAACCAGTTAGTAGATAATGTATGTTCTGATAAAGATTCTCTGATGAAAAAGTTCCAGGCGGACTAGGGATATTAGAAAGTGCTCAATTTTGCAAAAGTATTAGATATGTGATTGAATTAAATATATGAAATAAAATTTAAATGAATTTAATAATTCTGAAAAACTTTATTCATAAAAGTACCATAACAAAGGTCATTAATAATTAAGTATTATGAAATTTCAATTACATAGATGAACTTCCATTTGTTTAAAAATATTATACTATAAATAACCTAATACTATATAAGAAATTGATATACCTTTAAAATGTATTCAATAATAAATAGGAAATCCATAGCAAACCGATTCAGGTAAACCATCATTCCTTCCTTGAGTAATGTCATAATCTAAATTTCTAATCAACTAACCTGAAATCTCTCTTTAACTTCCATATTGTTAGTTTGTGATTTATTGTTATCATTTTTATAAGCTTAAACATCTAGTAATTGTTAATAATTAAGATACATTCTGAAAAAACTTATTTATTTAAGAATTGTAAGATTTTAAGTTTTTTTGCTTAAACAAAAACAAATCTTTGTTATTTTGGTAATTTTAATTATTTATCAATGGTTGTCAAAAAAAAAATTGTTATCAATGTGAGGTAACAGTTAGATAAAAAAAAATATTTGATGGGAGATAAGATAAGAAGAAAAAAACACAAAAAAGTATTGAAACGGTTTAATAAAAATTTAAATAAAAAAGAAAAGGAAAGGAAGAGGCATAGAACGGCTGGATCCACGCCATTTCTGCCTTCATCTTGTATCTCTCTCCTCCGTTCATCCTCTCGATTCGATTCGAAACTCAAATTTAGTCAATCAAATCCACAGATGCTGTTTTCTTCTTTTTCTTCTTGAAGATTTGATTTCCCTATTCCCATGGCTTCTGGATCTTACTGGTGTTATAGTTGTAGCCGATTCGTCTGGGTTTCCGATTCCATTTCCTGCCCTGATTGCGACGGCGGTTTCCTTGAACATATTCAAGAGCCTCTTGATTTCACACCTTCCGATTCTTTCCACCGTGTAACAACTCAACATCGCAGCCCCACGCGTTTCCCTCCTCCTTCTTCTTCCTCTATGCACGCTTCCACGGCGGAGAACAGTCCCACTCCCACCGCCGTCACCCGAACCCGGAGCAATCGGTCTCCTAATCCGGTTATTGTTCTCCGTGGTGGATCTGGTCCTTCCGATGTATCCCAAGGTTTAGATCGATCTGCTTTTCAGATGTATTACGATGATGGTACCGATTCAGGTCTCAGGCCGTTGCCCCCGAGTATGACGGAGTTTCTGTTAGGTTCTGGTTTCGATCGGTTACTGGATCAGATCTCTCAGATCGAGCTCAACACAAATCGGAACAACCGTTCTTGTGAACATCCACCAGCTTCAAAATCAGCGATCGAAGCCTTACCTGTGATTGAAATCGATCCGACTCATCTCCTATCTGATTCTCAATCTCACTGCGCCGTCTGCAAAGAAAACTTCATCCTGAAATCAGCCGCTCGTGAGATGCCGTGTAACCACATCTACCATCCCGATTGTATCCTTCCCTGGCTTGCAATTAGAAACTCTTGCCCAGTCTGCCGCCACGAGTTACCGGTGGAGGATATCACCGACGTAAGCAGTGGTGATACTTCTGCGATCACCACCGCAGCCACAGTACACGAGGAAGAGGAAGACGCCGCTGCTGGACTAACGATATGGAGGTTACCAGGAGGTGGATTCGCAGTGGGGAGAATCCCGGGAGGATGGAGAGGAGGAGACAGAATGATGCCGGTGGTGTACACGGAGGTGGACGGAGGAAGACTCGGAGATGAGAGACTTCCGAGAAGAGTAGCATGGGGTTCGAGAAGAGGAGGAAGAGATGGAGGTAGTAGAGAGAGAGTAGGTGGGTTTGCAGGTCGGATCATGAGACTATTCGGATGTTTCAGCGGGTCATCTGGATCCGTCGTAACAGCAACATCATCCGGGTCCGGGTCAAGATCACGGGTTACCCGTAGGAGCAGGTCGTTTTCTCTATTCAATACGTCGTCGTCGTCAGCTTCCTCAAGTAGAAGAAATTGGCTAGCGTGATAACTAGAATTATCGCATTCAGGTAAACAAAACATGAAAAAGTTCAAATTTGTTCGTTTCAAGAATTGTTTTTGTTTTTTTTTTGTTTTTAATTCAATGTAATAATTATATTATTTCCCAAAATTTTAATCTATGCGAGTAAATTGATAAAAGAAAAGAAGAAGGTTTTAGGTGACATAGTAAGATAGTTGGTTCTGGTAGAACGTTTGTGTTACTGTGAACACGAACATAGAAGTGATAGTGTATATAGTTGTGAAGTGAAGGATTGGGTTTTAGCTATAAGAGAGGCGTATGTATGTTCATGGTTGTTTATTTTGAATCTAGTGTTATTGTTCTAACGATACCTAGAGGCTAGAAAGCAATTATTTTGTGGTAAGGTAAGCACAATAAAACGTGAAGGGAAGCAATAATAGAAGTTATACAACGCATCGGACGATGCCTTTGATTATTGGAGACAGCTTTTGTAGTTTAGCCATTATATTGTCACTAATCGATTTCTTTATGCCCTTTTTTGTTTGCTCATTATTACTCTTAACACAATGTATTGAAAATGGTTTTGCCTTTTCTTTTTGTTTACTATGTTATGTTTCATTAACTATAATGTTCAGGGTTTTGAAACTGCTTATTTAAGTTTGCGTTTGTAAAATCCATAACTTATGACAAATTTGGGTCTTGTCAAAACTTCTCGCTTAAAAGATAAAACCTTTAACAAGAAGATAGTATTTTGGCTACTGCTTATCCCATTTATGGATTGTGCCATTTCATTTGGTGGTTTCATGCCTAAATAATTTTTTTTTGTCAGTCTTAAATATTAATAATATCTAATAAAAATTACAAAGAATGAAAAACCAGCAAATCCTGCAAATTTACATTATCTAAGCTCAAAATTTCAGGAAACATAGTCCAATATACCAAAGTCATAGATAAAACACATAAAATTGTGGGGAAAAAAACACATAAAATTATATAAAAAGAAAGCCTAATAGACGAAACGTGATAACGGTTCTCGGAATGCACCAGAACGGGAATCTATTCAAAGAAACAAGGTTGTAAAGACCCACTCCAAACTAAATGAAAGCTTCAATGAAGGCCGAAATAACAAACACACATTTCCTCATTTGATGAGTAAGACTATCTCAAAAATAAAGACCACAAAAACTTTTATTCTAGACAAAGTCTCTTAAACGACAGCCAGAAGATCGTAGAAAGTCTAGAGGACAATGAAGTCAAAAACCTTATAGAAAAGACCGAGAATCGCAAAGAAATAGTCTTGCATAAGAAAATGCTTCGAACACACCTTACACGTAGAAACAAGGAGCGAAGACCTCTATCAGCAAATGCTGAAACCCAAAGATGTATACATATGATTGAAACCGAAGAGGGAAAACGAAACTACCACCCATAGCCAAAGCAGGACCAAACAAACCTTCACATAGAACAATCTAAACCTTCCTGAGATCAAAGAAATCAAGCGAACAAACTAACCTCTACCTCTAAAAACGAAAACTAAACCAAACGACAACAAGAACACTCCAATCCAAAACTAGAGAGACTATAATCGATCCAAAGATCGTCAACCATCAAGCAAACCTTCATATCTGACAGATTCGAGACTGCAGAAACATTTACAGTGACAAGATGAAGACACTACCATAGACGAGCAAGGAAAGGTGTCTTCCAGCAAGCGAAGAGAAACGGAAATGGCAACATCGAGAGGAGTTATAACAACGGAAAAGAAAATCAACATGGGAAGTGCGGTTGAAATCGTAGGCTGAAAGGTCCGGTGACCGCACCAGCAGCGGCCTGCCTCCAGATCAGTCACGATAACGAACACTAAGACGACTCATGATCTAAAACAGAGTGCCGCCGCCGCAACCTAAGACACCACAATACAGTCAAAAACGATGAACAACTAGGAAGACGGAGGGCGGTGGCCACCAACGTAGACCCAGCGTCGTTGCTAAGGCTGAGAATAGCTAGGGTTTAAAACTTTGAAGATCGCATTGAAAGGAAACATGAAAGAGAGAAAAAAATTGTTTAAGTTGTTTATGTTAATCGTGCATGCCCAAATAATCTTAATGCAAGGTTTTCTTCTATTATAATACCCATCTTTCTTATTGTAAAATTACAAAAGATAACAATACAAAAGAAAAAAGAGAGTAACAAACTTGAAACACTCTTCCTCTCACCATTATGATGGAAATATATAAATAACATGCTACGGACACAAACGTTTTATACCCCATTTAATACTTGGTTCCACTAAATGTCTCAAGTAATATTTAAATTATATCGTATTTAAATTTACATTTATATATATTATTTTTCAGAATAGAAGGTTTTTTCTCCTCCTTAAAATGAATCATGTCCATTTGATTATTATAGGGTTTATGTACAAGAGCCCGATCCGAATTTCATCCAAATGGTATGGACGTTTGGATTTCTGGCTTAGGCTGAATTTCAACTTTTTCTCAACATTTGCATTTCGATTAATGAACTTTTAATACAAATGCTAGTTTGCTCCTAAGTTATTACAAATGCACTAAACTCATAAGTTTATTTATCCAACAGGCTTAATCATCCTTCTTTTCATTGTCTTGATTTCGCGAGTTGTTCATTCTTCACTGTTATCTACGACCACAAACATACACAACACATTTTGCTTTGAAGTATGGTGCAATTCGCTTAGTAAGTTGGTAAGCTTTGTTGTGATAAGTTAGCTATGCCACATTGTAGTATGGGTATTTTGGTGGGCTTAGGTGTTTATCTGTGGACTTGAAGCTCCCTAATAAGATTTTCTGTGTAAATCAGACCCAATATGTAACTACACAATTAGAGTGGCATAAAACTATACAAGAGCATTATAACGCAGGTTTAGTATAAATTGCTTTCTGATGATATAAGACATACACTTTCAAATAAATGAAAAACCTTGGTTTTTTTTGTAGATTTTCTTATTCCTCTATTTTGAACATCTTCACATATGTATCAATTCTATTGTATAAAATCAGGTTTCACTCCGTATATAGTGTTGTAAGTTTTAGTCATGTTTGAGGTTGATTAAGATAACTTGGTAGTATGTAAAAGTAAACTCGAAGGTGACAGATACACTTCTTAACCAATTTTGATTGTATTCTCGGAAGAGCTTTTGAGGTGAGTCTTCATTTGTTTGAGTGACTTATCGTGAAAGAGATCATAACAAATGGTGGGAATCAATATATTGTAAAAGCAGTTCGTGTAGATCTGTTGAAGTATGAAACATATATGCATAAACTCAAAATTTAAGCCCATCTACTTTAATCTAATGGTTATAAACCTAGAAACTGGATTTGACATTCAGGAGTACTAGGTTCAATTCCATAAGTGGAAGTAGGGATGTCAATGCGGTTTAACTCGTTCCACTTAACGCGCTCCGCTGTAAACCTTATATATTTATGGGTTATGGCGGATTGGTCCACATAGCCCGCGATTCTAATTTTTTTAATCCTAACCAGCCCCACTTAATAGCAGCGGGTTTTGCGGATTGTCCGCGGACATTAAACTATGCAAACCAAATAAATGTTTTCCCATTTATTTTCTCATCAAATTTGATGTATAATAATATTAACCTACAATAGATTATGCATTAATATAATACATAACGCTTTTTGTAACGAGAATTGAGAAATCATAACTATTTTTTTTTCTTTTAAAAAAGCAAATGATAATAAAATATCTTAATTAAAATATTATAAAAAGTGCACGAGTAAAAACTATAAAACCATAAAAATTACAATTCATATAAATGTGCGAACAAATCACTCCATAAATTAAAAAATTTTAAAGTAAAAAGCATATTGAAATTTGTATCCCAAACCCGTGCAAGTTTTTCCATAGAAACCTTCGGTCATGTCTGCTGACCGTGCAGATTTGTCCATAAAAATCCGATGTCCATATGGGCTCAACCTGCAACGCCCGTTCTTCTTTTGGGCCTAAAAATTTGTAACCTAAAACTGCCCCACGATAGAGCAGGTTAAGCGACGACTGCGGTTGAAAACCAGCATTGACACCTCTAAGAGAAAGTATAAAATAATTGTAATTGTTTGTAACGTTTCACAAAAAAAAAAAACTCGAAACTTACTAATAAAAATCAAAGTAGCAGTCTAATGAAGGTAAAATGGGATAAACTTGTTCACAGGGGGATCTACAGTGCTAATGGGTGTGACACGTGCCCCATACTCTGTATTAATTTCTTTTGTGTATTATTCATGTAATGTTCTTTGATTCAGTTGGCAATTTGTTTCGAGACATATCAACAGGTGTTCGACGTCTAGAGTATGCCATATTTTTTTGTTTACTGTTAATGGTCGTACACATTTTTTTCTTCAATGTGTACAAATCGTTTTCTAAATTTGTTTACTGTTATTGGTCGTACACATTGTTTCATATGTGTTCAAATCGTTTTCTAAATTCACTGTTGCAATTTGTGTTAAAAATTTATTATAAGATTTTGTTTTAGATTATATTGTTGTGTAATATAACTAAATTCATAAATTATAATTTTGTTATATGATGTACTATGTTGTGAAAGAGACATTGTAACCATGAGTGTATATTAAAAACCATCTAAATATATGTGAGTATAATTAAAATAAAATTTTATAAATTTCATATAGATAAATGTTAATTTACAAAATGTACTTAGTTCAATATTTATATTATATTAGGAAATAAATATATTAATTTATATAATTTAGGTAATATTAACTAATATCATAAAATTTTAAAATAATTTTAGTATTTATGAAATTTAATTTGTGTTCCATATAAATTTTCATTTTAGATCCGCAACTGCTTGTTCACATAGACTAGTACCTTGTTTGAGTTGCTTCAATCACTTTCACACTCATAACTAAGTAATGGATGTCTTCGTAAATTCTCAATAGACCGTAATACTACTACATCACCATTTTATTATTAACAAAAAAGTTGGTCCCCCATACGCAATGGTCTATGCAATTTACATTAGAATACAAATTACGCATTTATACCAAATTGACTTTTCGTATTGAATCCAATTTTCTATTTTTCATGGTGTTTGTTGGTTTTTTAGACGAACAGTTTTGTTCATATTTTCAAATTTACCGACTCTGTTGACATTTTAATATCCCAAAATATTCGAAATTCATTTCTATGTGGGATAAATATCTATAAAAAAAACTTAACTTATGAATCAATACTAATACCGAATAGAATTTTTAAGCTGAATAGTTTTCTTTATCTTTCATATGAAAAATTAGTAATAATCAATTAAATTTACAAATTTAATAAATCAAAAGCTCGCATAATTCATTTGTTAAAAGTCTGAAAATTTCTGAGACTAAATTTGACATATGGAACAAAAAAAATTACAAAATACTATGAAAACTAAACTAAGAAATTATGATAAATTATTTTCCACTTTCGAACACAAATACTTCCAATTAGCAGAACACAAACATCAAACGACGACTCACCATAGTTTTCATTGGAGGTTTCGTTCTACAACCCATAGAATTACAAACTGAATAGTCTTCTATTATGTTTATCCTAAGTTTACTCCACCAAAAGGAATAGTCTTCTATATTTTGAAATATTAAAATCTAGTACAATATTATATATTAAAACTTAGTATAATTACATAATCTATTTATCTACATAACTAATAAATTATTGAATTTAATGATGATTTTTTAGAGAAGTACATAAACACAAAACGATTCTCGGTTATATAGAAATGTGGAAGGCAAGTATATAACTTGCAGAATATTCTCTGTAAATGATTTGTGCTAAATAGGAAACTGTGATTCGATCATTAACACCCCTCTTTCTCTCTTAAGTTGGAGCATGCAAGTCTTGGATGCCTAGCTTGTTTATGATATTGTCTAAAGCTTATGTCCTAAGTGGTTTCGTGAAGATGTCGGGTAGTTAAATTGAACTTGTGACATGAACTGGAATTGTTGCGAGTTTGTATCTCATCACGAACGAAATAACAGTCTCATTCAATATGTTTCGTCCGTTCATGAAAAACGGGGCTAGTGGCAATGTGTATGACCACCTTACTGTCACAATCCACTCACATAGGTTTGGAATGAGATGCGCCAAGGGAATGTAGTACTCTTTTGATCCATAGTAATTAGGTTGTCAAAAATGCTAGAGCCCGATACTCTGCTTCAACGGATGAACGGCTGACAATATCTTGTTTCTTGGTTTTACAAGAGATGGGCGAGGAACCAATCTGTAAAAAATAGTCAATAATTGATATGCGAGTCAACGGACAACTCATCCAATCAAAATTGTACCAGTCTGTGATTTGAAAATCTTCTGTTACGTGTAGTAAAATGCCATGTGCCAGATTCCCTTTAATATAGCGTACAATGCGAAGAGTTGCAAGCCAGTGATCATGCTGAGGTGCTTGCATAAACTGTGCCAGAAAGTGAACAAAGTAAGCCAAATATGGTCTAGTCATAGCAAGGTAAATCAATTTCCAATCAGACATCAATAAGGCAAGGGGTCCGTGAGAACATGGATTCTGAAAGTGCCAGATTGTTGTTCTGTTCTAAAGGGAATTTAGTAGGTTTAGCACCAAGTAATCTAGTTTCAGAAATGATGTCAAGCACATATTTTCTCTTATTCAGATACATTTCTGAAGATTGTGTGCTACCTCAATCCCAAGGAAATACTTCAAAGTGCCAAGATCTTTCATCTTGAAACATAAGGATAGATAATCTTTGAAGGGAGTAAGAGCAGATAGAGTGTTGTTGGTAATGATCATGTCGTGGACGTAGATCAGAAGATTGGTACGAGTACCACCTTTCAAGAAAGTAAAAAGGGAATGATCTAACTTGTCTTGAGTGAAACCATAATTACGCAAAAGACTTTGTTAGCTTTTCAAACCAGCATCGGGGAGCCTGCTTTAGGCTGTAAAACAATTTGTGGAGTCTACAGATTTTGTTCGGGTCAGAAGTGAAATATCATAGAGGTAGTTTGATATAAACCTCTGCATCAAGGTCGCCATTTAAAACGCGTTGAAGACGTCCATCTGGTGAACAAGTCATCCATTACCAGTTATGACTAGAAAGAAGAGACGTATAGTGCCCATTTTAGCAACATGAGCAAAGTTTTATCTATAATCTTGCCCTTCAATCTGCCTGTTTCCGAGAACTATTAAACGCGCCTTGTGAAATTTAATTGATCCATATGAATTATGCTTGATCTAATAAACCCATTTGGTGCCTAGTGATCGTTTCCCTATAGGTAAATTCGTAATATACCATGCGCGATGGACTCAAGGACAATAATATACGTTTTCATGGCTTCACGCCAAACTTCATCTTCTGCAGCTTATTGTAATATCTAGGCTCATGAGCAGTAAAAATTGAGGCTTGATATGCTTGATGGCGAGAGGATAATCGATGATTAGACACAAAACTTGAAATCGGGTTTAGAGAATTCCCTATTGAAGCAAACTTAGAAATCAAAGCTTTATTGATTACAAATTCTTTAAGAGCCAGGGATTAAGTTTTTCGGCGATGAACTTTACCGAATGGAGCTGCTCGAGGAGTTGACGCTGAAGAAAATTTAGGTGGTGAAGGCGGAGCAGCATGAGGTGGTGGTGATTGTGGTGGTTCAGATTGAGGGACAATGATATGAGTTTGATGTGAATTATCAATCGCGAAAAGACGATGATGGGCCATAAGGAGTGTCAATCTCAAATGGGCCTTAAAATAGAGGAGCCCATAACAAAGGCTCATTTAAATTTGTTTTTGAATCATTTATAATTGCAGAGCGGTGAGCAAAGGGGTAACCCATGACTTCTTTCCATAGGGATAGCCCATGAACACACATTATCGACCTCTTGGTGCAAATTTATCTCCATGATGTAAGTGAGAATGAGCATAACACAAAGAGCCGAAAACTCTAATGTGTTTATAAGTTGGAGAAGAGTTGTGAAGAAGTTGATACGACGTCTAACCCTTTAGAACTGAGATGGGAGTGTGGTTGATGAGCTTTGCTTCCCTGAGGATACATTCTCCCAAAAAAATCAATGAAAATTGGCTTGGAATCTTACTGTGCGAGCGACGTTGAGAACATGGCAATATTTTCTTTTGGCTCGACCGTTCTGATGTGGTGTTGCAACACAAGACGTCTCATTTCTAATTCCATGACTAAGGAGAAAAGAAGTGAGGCTTGTGAATTCAGTTCGGTTGTCGCTTCAAAGACATTTGACTTGTTTGCCAAATTGAACCTCTGCCATTTTCAAAAACAAATTGAGGTGATTTGCAGTTTCTGTTTTATCATTATGTAAGAATAACCATACACTCCTGGAGTATTCGTCAATGATTGTGAAAAAATAACGAGCTCCAGAGGTGGATGGAGTACAATATGGATTCTATAAGTCACACTGTTTTAATTCAAAAATGTTTGAAGAATCACTATTTCTTAATGGAAAAGACGATCTTGTTTGCTTTGCTCGATGAAAAACATCGCAAGCTTTAATAGAAATATCAGAAAATAACAGAAACACCAATTTTTGGAAGACAAGCAAAGACTTTTGACAAAGGATGACCTATCTAGTTATGCCATAAATCATAGATTTTTGCGTCATTAACCGTGACAGCAACACTAGCTCCGTTCGACAAAGATAAAAAGTCCCAGCTTCTCTTCTACTCGCTCTAGTCTTCATCCTCGAAACGCGGTACTGGATTACAAGAAACTTGTCAGCCATTTGAACAACCCAACTATTTTCATCCATCAATTGACCAAGGGAGATCAAGTCATATTGCATTTATGGTGCGTGGAAAATAGTATCCAAAATCAAATTATTCCCTAACCGAACTGTCCCTTTAGTCACAAATTTTTTTTTACGCCCATCTACTAATATGATATGGACAGGTTGCATTTGTTGAATATTGTTAAGAAAATAGTAATTGCATGTTAGATGGTGCATAATACTTGTATCCAATATCCATGAAGGTTTAAAAAAATACCTGAAAGTTTCTCTGTTGAAGGAGGAACTTTGGCATTTAACAGAGAGACTAAAGTCCTCCATTTAGAATCACTAAAACTAACGACGCCATCATGATCTTTGTTTGTGATTGCATAGTTGGCTTGTTCAATAGTGGATGACTAGGAAAAATGAACTACATTAATCGATCTGGTATGACGTCCATGACCAAAATAAGAAGAAGAACTACTGCCACGAGAACGAGTTTGAATGGAGCGATTTTTAGGATGGTCTCCTCACCATTCGGGATAACCAACCACAATGAAACTATTTTCGGCGAGATGACTGGTGCAATTGCAGTGTTTGCAGATAGTGGTACGATGTGGTTCTTCACGCTTGACCAACTGACGTGGTTTAGAGTGGACAATATAAGTCGTGATTTCGACTATGTCGTCACTGCGACGTTGATTATTTTTCAAATCTTCTTCTTGACGAACAACACTATAAGCTTCGTTGAGTAACGGAAAAAGAGTTTGTGAGACAAGATTATAATGTGTGGTGGCGTAGATGTCATCAAGACCACAGAAGAAAGTAAGTACTCTTTATTTTTCGATGTCTTTATCTTGTTGTGTGCCTAAGTTACACGTACAGTGACCACATTCTCAGACACGTAGTGGACGGTAATAATAAAGATTATCCCAAATATTATTGAGTTTACCGTAATAAGCTTTGATAGAGAGAACTTTTGTTTACAAGATGCCAAATCCGCTTTAAGTTATTGGATAGGAGGGTCGTTTATGACTGAGAAACATTTCTTCAAGTGTCCCCAAAGGTCCTTGGAAATTTCCCGATGAGAGATGCTGGAACGAAGACTTGGATCTAGAGTCATGTTGATCCACGATACAAGAAGAGCTTGAATAGTCCATCAATCCTGCAAATCAGAAGAGCCTTCATTGGGACGTTTGATTGTTCCGTCGAGAAATCCGAATTTTTTTCCTGAGCTTTGTGCGGTCTTTATACCACATGTCCATTCGTTGTAGTTAGATCCTTTGAGTAAAGGATGAGAGATCACAACACCAGGATTGTCAGCTGCCGTTAGGTCATAGGGAGAAATCATTTTTCAAACCTCCGTTATGTTTTGATTTGGTGGTTGAGTCGTCATGTCTTTGTTTTGTTGTAAAAAAAAAATTAAATAGGAGAAAAGTCAAGCTCTAATACCATGATGATTTTCATAGAAGTACATAAATACAAAATGATTATTACTTATTGCCTTGTTACAAAGTTTAATTATATAGAAATACAGAAGGCAAGTATATAACTTGCAGAATATTCTCTGTAGATGATTTGTGCTAAATATAAAACTTCCCAAAACTTGTGTGATTCGATCGCTAACATTTAATTTACATATTTATCTTGATTCAAGATTTCATCACCTTATAATCTCTTGGTGAACCATGACCAAGTTTGTCACAAAAATCTAGTGTGTACTATTAGATATAGATGTGTATATATTCTCTTCATGTAGAATAGGACTATAAGAGCTATTGTTTTATCTTTCTCTAAAGATTGTATATATATCATATATAATTCATAATGTGAATAATATGGGAAATTACATAATTAATATGGTATCAGAGCAAATTTCCTGAAACCTATATTTTTTTTCTCAGCCGCCTTATTCTATTTTCTTCTTCTTTCATCTTTTTCTGCCTTTGTTTCTCGATAAAAATCTGTTTTCTTCTAGAGTCTATGTTCTTCTTCTATTGATATTGCTTCTCTCTTTCTCTAGATTTTTTTCAATTCACCATGGATGAGCTCCCACATGTAGCTGCATCAACAACTCTGATTAATTCCCAGAACCCGCAGAGTACTTTGCTCTAGGTGAATATGTCCTATATCACAAAGCTTACAGATACAAGATATTTAATGTGGGCTCGACAAGTTCGTGCTTCTCTTGAGGGTCGTGCACTACATGTTTTCCTTAATTCCAATGCTTCCACTCCTTTGCCAACAATTATTGTTGGCGGTAATGTTACCGAGAACCCCAACTTTGTTGCGTGGCAGTGTCAAGACCTTCTCCTCTACTATGCTTTTATCGGTACTATAACAGTTTCGGTCCAATTTGTTATCTCTAGTGATGTCACCACTGCCGATGTCTGGCGCTTGCTTGTTGCGATTTATGGGACTCCACCTCGTGGACATATAAATCAGCTATGACATCTTGTTCGTATATGTAACAAAGGCAACAAGACAATCGATGAATACATGTGATTTATTAAGAGCAAATATGATGAATTAGCTTTGCTTGGTAGTCCCTTGAAACATGAGGATTTTATTGAACAAATTTTAACAGGTTAACCTGAAGAGTATAAAACCAGAAATCAACTCAGTTAATGCTCGGGACAAGTCAATCACATTCGCTGAATTACATGACAAGCTTATCCATCCGGAAGCTATGTTGGTCTGTGCTGATTCTACATCTGTTGTAATCGGTCCTATCACGGTTAGCAACACAGAAGCGCGATCATCAAGAGGGAATGGAAGGAACAATGGCATATCACAACACCAACGTTTCAACAATCAACAGCCTCGTTACTCTTCATCAGCGTATCAACAACATCATCGTCCTTCCCAATTCTACTTAGGTCGTTGTCAAGCATGCAGTGTCCAAGGCCATGCGGCCAAATACTGTCCATAATTCAAGCTTGTCTGAGGCTCTTCTTCTCACCCATCTTTGCCATCCTTTCCGACTTCACCGAACCGTTGTTCTAGCCGCATCATTCTTCTCCTAACAACGCGTATTGGCCTCCGACTCAATCTCCTTGTCAGCCATGAGCTAACTTCGCCACTAGTAATGGTGATTCTTCTACATTGCTTCTCAATAGCAGCGCATCTTATCACATGACATCTGACATCTCAAATCTTTCACTTCATTCTCCTTACAATGGCGGTGAAGAAGTTCTTCTCGGTGATGCTTCCATTCTTCAAATAACTTAAACTGGTTTTATGTATTTACCCTCTCTTACTACTCCCTTTATTTTCAATGATGTCTTGTACGTTTTGTCGTTAGATAAGAACTTAATTTTTTTGTTTCAATTGTGCACCATTAACAATGTTGTAGTTACTTTTTCTCCGACAAATTTTCAGGTACACAATCTGACTACGGGGGCACTTTGTCTTCAAGGAACACCTAAAAAGGATGTTTACGAGTGACCTAAGTAAATATCTTGTTCACCACCTTCCTTAGCATATGCATCAGCAACTAATACGTCTCTTACGGATTAGCATCCTCGGCTTGGTCATCCGTCTTTTTCTATTTTAAAAACTATAATTTCATATTTTAAGTTACCATTATCGTCTTCAGCTTTGTTGAACTCTCAATGCTTTGCTTGTTCTAGGAATAAGATGCATAAACTTCCTTTTGCTGAATCATCTACTTCATCTTTTTTACCGTTTGATGTTATTTTCTCTGGTGTTGGACATCTCCCTTAGTCTCTATAGATGGATTTAAATATTATGTATTTTTTTATCATTTTACTCGATATATTTGGATTTATCCGCTAAAACAAAAACCGCGTTCCACTCTTTAATTGAAAACCAGTTTCAAACGAAGATAAAAGCGTTTTACACATATAATGGTGGTGATTTATTTCTCTTAATTTTTTTTATCTCATAGTGGTATCTACACCACCTCATACACCTGAGCACAATGGTATAACGGAGCGTCAGCGTCGCCATATTGTCAAAACCGGTCTCACTCTTCTATCCCCCACTTCTATGCCAAAGACTTTTTGGACTTATGCATTTGCTACAGTGGTGTATCTCATAAATAAAATGTGCACTCCTACTCTATCAAATTTATCACCTTTTCAAAAAAAAATTCAACAAACACCGAATTTCACAAAATTACGGATGTTTGGTTGTCTTTGTTTTTCTTGGTTAAGACCATATGCATCTCATAAATTAGATATGCTTTCAACACATTGTGTTTTCTTAGGATATTCAACATCTCAAAGTGCATATTTTTGTTTAGATAGAAACACAAATCAAATTTATACATCTAGACATGTCATGTATCATGAGTATGTCATCCCATTTGCTAATCTCACAATTTAGTATTTCCTAGTAGAAAAGTCTCTGATTTTGCAGGTACCTTGTCCAGCACACACATCTCCTGCCCCATTTTTCCACCATATCAGACACTTACACATCAAGCTTCGTCAATACCAACAAGTTATGTTCCGGCAGCAGCACAGCTGCTTCAGCCTACTGGTCTTCAACAAGTCTCAACCACAACATCTTGTCCTCAAGCTCCATATGCATCTTCTCAACAACATCAATGTCTTCAACATCAAGAAAGCACACCCGCAACACATGTTCCCAAGAGATTTTTGTAAAGAACTAAGAAACCAATGTATCGCCTAAACCTCAACGCCATGCTCAGTGCATCTCTTGAATCCATCCTCACGGTCCATCAAGCTCTTAAACATGATCATTGGTGCAAAGCTATGGTCGAGGAAATTAATGCTCAACAGAAGAATCATACTTAGTCAGTAGTTTCTCCGACTAAGCCAATGAACATTGTTGGATGTAAGTGGGTTTTGTCATTAAAAGGAAACCTAATGGTGAGATTGACATGTACAAGGTCGGCTCATGGCTAAATGATTCACTCAACCCCCGGGAATTGACTATCAAGAGACGTTCAGCCCGGTTGTCAAACCCGCAACTGTTCACTTAGTATTGAGCACCGCGATATCTCAAAATTGGTATATTCACCAGTTAGGTATTAATCATGATTTCTTGCAGGACAACCTTCAAGATACTGTCTACATGATGCAACCTTTGGGTTTCATCGATCGTGATAATCCTCATGCTCTTTGCAAATTATACAAAGTTGTGTCTGGCCTCAAACAAGCTCTGCGAGCATTCTTCTTGCATATGGTTTTACTAACTCATTAGCAAATTCAAGTCTCTCTATTTACCATGTTAATGGTTCTCTCATTTTTATGTTGGTCTATGTTGATGATATTGTTCTCACAAGAAATCAACATGATATCCTGATCATTTTATTACCTCTCTCAAAACCAGATTCTCGATAAAAGACTATATAGATATGTATATATTCTCTTTTCATGTAGATTAGGACTCTAACGGCTATTGCTTTATCTTTCTCTAAAGATTATATATATCATGTATAGTTCATATTGTGGATAATATAGGAAATTAGATAATTAACATGTACATCGTTTCAGGATATACAATATACAAACTATATGCATGTGACAAACGAGTCTCAAACTCAACTTATACGCTAAGTGTGAATTTCACATGCAAATCAACCGTACGTTTATTCGAAAAACTCAACTTAAAAATATACTTGGGACAGTGTAATATTGTAATTAGTCATAGTCTACTACGAAGTCGATCCACAACTCCACCAAAAAAATTTATGTTTCAACCATTTGAACTATATCTTTGTCAACAACATCTATTTTGACTAACGGTGTGTTGGACTAATGGTTTAATCTCAGTAGTTGGTTCTATTAGGTCTTTAGTTCGATTTCAGATGGGAAGGATGCTTTATACCATGTCACCAGGTATTAGCAAAAACTGGTCACGCGCCTAAGAGAAAATTAGGGGCAAAGACCCGAACTCCTCTTGGTTATCAAAGAAAAAAAAAACATTTATTTTATATTGTAGAAGATATAAATCTGAATGAAAATACAAAATTAATGATAAAATAATTATTTACTACTAGAATACAAATTTTGATTATATTTGGAGTTTGAAATTCACATACAATGATACAATTCGTTCAATTGTGGTTGATATTCATCTACTAGAAAGTTTTTTTTTCAAGCATTCACAAGATGGGCTTGGTCCATAATTCACACCAAATCAACCTCAAAATTTCTTTTCTGAACATTTAATGCGCAGGGCCTAATTCATATTTTGACAAATTTTCAATGTATTTTATGAGTCAAGACCTTGGAATCAATTTTTATTTAAGTGTAAAAATGACCACTAATATCCACCTTGTAGCTGTAACAGTATAAATTTTTCTGTTTTTGAAAACGAATATAAATTTGTTGGTACATGGTTAAAATAAAAAAAGAATAATGAGTGATTTGGTAACACAAGAGGAAGGAGTTGGTGAGACTTGAGAAAGACATAGAAATAAGTTGCCTCCAGCAAACAATTTGACAATCTTTATGGTTGATTTCATCTAACACCTTTCGCCAACTTTGACAAACTCTGCAAAACTACAAATTTTATTATCCAACTTTCGGTTTTTCTTAAAATATACTACAAGACATGCACGACTCGGTTTGACGCGTTACTGTGAGGGTATGACCACTTTACACTTTTTTGAGGTATTTTTATTTTTATATATATAATATAGAGAAATTCTTTCAAATACTATTAAAAAAAAATTTAAATTTCAAAAATACCATAAACTCTCAAAAAGCTTCAAAAATAACACACTTCCAAATATTCCAAAAATACCACAAAAATAAAAAATGAACTTTAAGGGTTTAAAATTAAAATTTTTGGGTTTGGGTTCACTAATTAGAGTTTAGGGTTTAGTTTGAAAGGGGATAGGCTTGGTTTTGGAGGTTTAGGGTTTAAATTTAAAGTTTTAAAGTTATTTTAAATTTGTGGTATTTTTGGAGCAAAAACATTTTTGTGGTATTTTTGAAAAATATTGTGATATTTTTGGAGTGTATGGTATTTTTGAAAAATATTTAATTTTTGTGGTATTTTTGAGAATGTCTTATATACATATATATATATATATATATTCAGAACTAATATTGAGAATGCGGTCCAAAAATAATATCTATATTCAAAATAAATTGAAAATTAATAATTTAATTTATATTTTTTATACAATAGTGTTTACCTTTTCATAATTTTAATATGCGATATTTTCTGTAATATGTATCATTTAATCATTAATCTTGAGTTGAATTGAGAAAATATAACGAGAATAATTTTATGTTGGACCGTGAATCAAATACACTTTTTATTATAAATATATTAACTTATATTCTCCATATATAAATAATTTTTTCAGCATTTTGATATAAGATATTTTATTTGATAACGTATACGACCGTATGTTAGTTGATTAGTACACATGAAGAAACAAAAACCGAAATATTAAGATGTAATAGAAGGCTAAACAAAGACGTTTCTATTTGTTTTCTCACATCTATTAAAACAACTACTATTCAAAAGTCATAATATAGAATCGAATAAAAAAACATATATATAAATATTTTAAATGTATTATGTCGGTAGTGGGTTAAAATTAGGGAGGTGCTTTTTGTATCATATCACCAAATCTCTATTCTAAATTTCTAATCATATACTGTAACAACTTTGCAAGTTAAAACTGGCCTTGAAAGATTTACCAAAATCAATCAAAAACAAAAAGAACATTCAACCATTTGTAACTTTTGTTAGTTTATATCATAACTTTACACGATATCACTCTTTTTCATTTATTTATAGTAAACATGAAACGACTGGAAGATAAAAAAAGATATGCCTAAAACAGAAATTAAATAAAAAGATCCCGTAGAAAGTGGGAACACGAAGAAAGTAGAAATAAAGTTAATTCAATTACAGAGACAAAAACAGAAATCACAGACACAGCAATAGGAATAGGAAAAGACCTACTCTTCCACTAAATTTTCTTTTGTCTCGAGTCTTGGCATTCTCTAAATCATGAAAAAACTTTCAACTGAAATTGACAACACCAGAATCCTAATTTTCTTTGTAAAATGAAATTGTTTGGTTGAGACAAGATGGTATTTTTAAGCAATATCAAGTGCTTTAGTCACTGATTTAACTAGCTACTAATATTATTGCTTAGAAGTTAGCTCAAACTCTTTTACCTATACTAGATGATTTCCTAGTTGTGCCTAGATATAAATTTTATAAAATTATTACAAAATAGATGAATTTTAATAATATTGCAAACAATTATATATTATTATTATTTTTTTTTTGATGATCCTAGTATCCGAAGCCCCGAAGAACTCTGAATAGACTCAAAGCATATGCAGTCGCCAAATGTATCAAGGAAGGCCGTTAAAATTCACCATATGTTAATTGACGGAGACCGGGATTCGAAACCAAATAGCAGAACTTACAGTTGTGAGCCATTTACTATTAGAGTTAGAAATCCCGGTTAAAAAATTTGGACCATTTTTTTATTTATGTGTGTCATCCTTGCGCAGGAGCCATGCTAATCTTCTCAGCGTAAAACTACAAACCAATGGTTATATGACTTAAAACATTTTTAAACAGTTGAATCGAGTTACACGTTATTTTTTAAAAAAAACATAAATTTATTTACATGCTCGAGCGAAACTTTTTTTCAAAAATTATTTTAAAGGATAATTTTGATAAACTACACTTAATTGTGAATGTAACTTGAAATCTACACCAATTTTTTTCAAATTTGAAAACTACACTATATTTTTCTGAATTTTGAAAACTACCTTTTTATTGTCTAAATAATGGTTTTTCCCTTTGTTTTTTTGGTTATTTAAAATTATTTTATTTGATTATGTTATATTTATAAATCATATACAAAATTTAATTTGATTAACATGAAAAATATAAATCGACGAACATTAATATTAACTCGATAGCAAAAACATATCGACTATGGAAAAAGTCAAACTAAAAAATATAAATTGAGTGTACAAATATATGGAGTACAGAAAAAACCAACAAAAAATATAAGTTGACTGTATGACATAAATTTGATATATTAAAAGTCAAATTAATTTTATAAATCGATAGTTAAACAAGTCAATCTAATAACAAAGCGACAAAAATTGACGTAATTATATTTAAGAAAACATATCAACAAGATCCAAAAAATAAGTCGACGAAGATGAAAAATAAATCAACAGTTTTAATATGTATAGTGTACAAAACCACTTTTGTACCACTAAATATGTCAACTATTGTAGTATAAGTCAACATATAATGAAATAAAAATCAATTATACAACAAAAAAACTTTGAAAAAACTCAACTGAAAATCAATTAGTCAATAGAGATAAAAAAACCAACAAAATTTTTTTAAAAAAATTAATTATGTTTTTATAATTAATTTAATTATGAAAAATTATTTTTATTTTCAAAATTAATTATTTAACTATTAAAAATAGGAGTATTTTCGTCATAAAAATATATAAAAGTGTATTTTTCAAATTATACAAATAGATGGTGTATTTTTCAAATTTCCTATACTATTTAGGTTAGTTTTCAAATTATCCATATTTTAAATGTGCACAATTAGCATAAAACATGTTCAAAATTTTTCATTAGTTGATGCATAAGATTCACCTAAAAAAACAAACGGCAACAAGAAATTTTGCATGAACATCATATAAAATAAATCTAAAACATGTACAAAAATAAAAGGTTAATTATAACCCATATATATATATATATTATAAGCGTGAAATTCAGAAGAAAAAAGAAAATTGTAATAAAGTTTTAAAAATAAGAATAAAATTAAATGTATTTGATTCGAATAATGACTTTGAAACCATATTTTATAGAAAAAAAACGAATATCTTATTAGATATGTACTAAAATATATACTTTTAAACAACAAAATGTTTATACTAAATATATATATATATATATATATATATAGCTTATAGAATTCAATATATAAACGAAAAATAAATGATAGAATAGTGATACATCTAAAGAAACTTATATATAAAGTTTGTTTGGAATGATTTGAGTAATACCAAACTAACCGGGCAAGCAGAGTCGAGAGAGTAAAAAAAAAAAAAACACACGCAATATTGTTTTTTTGTTTTGTCAAACAACAATATTGTATTTAAAGATCGCAAGTATGTAATAAGAAAGAGTCGAGACTTATATGATGGCTTCATCCTCGAATTTATTTTTCGAATTTTTAATTCTTCTTCTCGTTTTCCCTCTCACTATATCTTCTTCAAATCAAACACTCTTCTTTCCTCTCAAAACTCAAAATCTTCCTCATTCTTCCTCAGACAAACTTCCTTTCATTCATAATGTCACTCTCACCGTCTCTCTCGCCGTTGGCTCTCCACCTCAAAAAATCTCGATGGTTCTTGACACCGGAAGCGAGCTCTCATGGCTTCACTGCAAGAAATCTCCCAACTTAGGATCCGTATTTGACCCGGTTTCATCTTCTTCCTACTCTCCTATACCATGCTCTTCGCCAGTTTGCAGGACCCGGACCCGGGATTTACCCATACCCGCCTCATGCGACCTGAAGACTCATACTTGCCACGTGGCAGTCTCCTACGCCGACGCCACTTCAATCGAAGGCAAATTAGCTCAAGAGACGTTTGTCATCGGGTCTTCAACCCGACCCCGCACTATATTCGGGTGCATGGACTCAGGTTTAAGCTCCGATTCGGAGGAGGACGCTAAATCGACCGGTTTAATGGGTATGAACCGGGGTTCTTTATCGTTCGTTAACCAAATGGGTTTCTCAAAATTCTCGTATTGCATCTCCGGTTCAGATTCTTCCGGTGTTTTGCTCCTTGGTGACGCTAGTTTCTCGTGGCTCGGTCCAATCCAATACACGCCTTTGGTACTCGAAACGACACCGTTACCCTATTTCGACCGGGTCGCTTACACGGTCCAATTAGAAGGAATCAGAGTTGGGTCAAAATTACTGTCTCTACCCAAATCCGTGTTCGTACCAGATCATACCGGGGCCGGTCAGACAATGGTGGATTCAGGTACCCAATTTACTTTCTTAATGGGACCGGTTTACACCGCTTTGAAAACCGAGTTTCTTGCGCAAACCAAATCGGTTTTGAGAGTAGTAGACGATCCAAATTTTGTGTTCCAAGGGACAATGGACCTCTGTTACCGGGTTGGGTCGTTGACCCGGCCTAATTTCTCGGGTCTACCAGTTGTTAGTTTGATATTCAGTGGCGCGGAGATGAGCGTATCGGGTAGGAAACTATTGTACCGGGTAAACGGAGCCGGGTCGGGTGGAAAAGAGGACGTGTATTGCTTGACATTTGGGAACTCAGATCTTTTAGGAATAGAAGCATTTGTGATTGGTCATCATCATCAGCAGAACGTGTGGATGGAGTTTGACCTTGCCAAATCAAGGGTTGGATTTGGTGCTGACGTCATATGTGATCAAGCCAGTCAACGGCTCACATCGCAAGATTGATACGACTTCTTAAGTGATAATTGGCAATATTATATTTTTTTGTTAGAATTGGGAATGTCTCCTAAACCATATATAGTATAGTATATTTTTTGTTGTAAGGATATAGATGCTACGACATTTTTTTACTATTGAAATGTGGAAATTGAAATACAAGCTATGGCCTAGAGTCATAGTTTTTTTTTATAAAGTTTGATAAACTTAAAGTAAATCGAGAGATGAGTTTAAGCTAAAGCCTAAACCAATAAGCAGTTATATACAACATAAGCTAGTTTTGGATATATGTTAACCATGAATATTTGTGATTTTCACAATCTCCGCGACCAAAATTATTATATCATTGCTCTCCATTCTATTTTTTGAATTTTTTTGCGTTGGCTTGATTGTTTTCCTTGTGTTGTGGTAGCTATTACGAGATACATTCCTAACGGTTTTCTTATGTGGAAATTTACACGAATGTATATTTTTGGTGATTTCTAACCTTTTTTTTTTGTAGCAAAGAGTGATTTTCAATTATTATTTTTTGAACATAGAAAACATTTTAAAACTTTGGTAATACTCATATGCTGCGTTAAAGACAATATTGAACCAATCACAAACAATTTCGGATCAAAGCCCAATTTTATATAACCAACATTCAGAAATTCTATTACAAAAATCACAAATTCTAATTATTTTATTTTGATTAAGCTATATACAAAAATTAGAAAAATGTCTCATAGCAATTAAAACAAGAAATTTATTTATATAAATTAGAACCAAATATAAAACCAATTTATTTAGAGGAATTAATTGGAATACTACTAAATGATGTTCAAATTCCAAAAATACCATTAAATCTTTTTTTTCAAAAATACCACAAACATAAAAGCTGAATTTTAAGGGTTTAGAATTTAAATTTTTTAGGTTTGGGTTCACTAGATTAAGTTTGGTTTAGTTTTGTAGGTGGTAGAGTTAGGTTTTGAGGGTTAGGGTTTAGAATTTAAATTTTTAGGTTTGAGTTCACTAGATTAAGTTTGGTTTAGTTTTGTAGGCGATAGAGTTAGGTTTTGAGGTTTATAGTTTAAATTTGAAGTTATAATGTTATTTAAAATTTGTGGTATTTTTGAAACAAATTAAGGATGTGAAGTATTTTTATAACACATTTTTGTGGTATTTTTGAGAATGCTCCATTTATTTTTGGTATGCAAAAATCTAAAACCAAAATGAATCAACTGAAACGAGAAGTGTGAAACTTACTCAAATGGAATGTTAGGAATAAAATTATGTGCTTCCATGAAGCATATTCTAGCTTACATGTAACTTTCAAAACTTCCACCGAAACGTAACAACAAGATTTGAGTTTGTCTACAAAGGAAGAATCCGAATTGAGAAAGAAACAGAAGAGAATAGAAATTCCAACGAAAATGCAATGTCCCATGCATGCTTGTGTCCCAACTTAGAGCTGTTAAGATGGGTATTTTACTTTATCCTACTCGGGTATGAATTGAATTTCAATATTTTAAAAATTATACAGGATTTTAGAATAATATTTTTTTGTCGCAATAATCTTTTTGGACCATAACAGACCGGTCCAGTAACTTAAACTCTTGAAATAGGAGAAATTTTTTTACTATGCAAGTGATCAGGTTTGATCTCTGATCTAGTAACAAAGCAACAACGGTGACACAACCCTTAGACCATTTAATCATTGTTATTTTATTAGACTAATCTAAAATTTATTTTATAGAGTTTACGAAAATATATGATATCTTAACTGGAATGCAACTATTTAATTGCTTCCAAAATATTATTTTGGATGTATATAATTTACCTTTATATTTTCGATAGTTTTGGAAAGTAATAATTATTATAATTTTTTCCATAATCATAAAAATAAAAAATATTAAACAAAAGAATTTGACAATGTGACAAAAAAAAGAAAAGAAATTCACAATAACATTTGCATTTATAAAGCCTCATCAGACTTCAATATACCGGTATATCATCAAATCAATATAGTTAAGACCCACTTATCGAGAGTCCATGAGGAATGTATGGGTTGAACATATTTGTGCCGGACGTTAACTAGAGTAGGCCTTATGGCCCAATAGTCGTTGGGTTTACAAGATGGTCTACATCATTCAATGTTATAGTTATTGACTTTAAATCTTTTTTTTCTTTCTTTTTCAAAAACCTAGCTAATACCTTCCCATTTATTTAGTAACCAAAAAGAGTTGAAAGCCGAAACTCTAAACATTTTTTAACGGTAAATGAAATCGTCAAATAGTCCACTCATCGAGTTTTCTAATGAACCTAAACCATAATATCATCTTCGACTGGCCAAGAGAAATGATTTAACAATTTATCATGCGGTTAACATACGACACGATTCATTAACATACTCCCTTTTAAAATTAAAGTTCACTAACATACTTAGCACACAATTAACATATAACTTTTTGCAACCGTTGATCCATTCAATTACCGGAATTTACACTGTTTTAAATTTAGGTCAATCTCAAAAATAACAATTCTTTTTAGTTTTTTTCAAAATATAAAACGTAATGGTATTTTTGAATTCATCTACGTGGTACCGTTAGCTCCTTCTAACATAATGTCTATTTACGAAGTCTGATTAGCTTTTTATAATTTGTTTTATCTATTTAAACTCCCCAGTTATATTATAAATTGCAATAAACTTGTCAAATCCATTGTAGACCAATTCAAAGTAACACTTCAAATAAACGTCATTCGTCTCCCACAACTCATTTTCATATGAAGGAAAATCCAACGCATCATATCACACTATCATCGTCTCATGTTCACCTCATGATGTGTATCATTCATTTTAACAGTTCAATTACATACTCAAAGAGATATATCTTACCATATGACAGTTAAACATGAACTTAGAAAATCACATTGAACATGAAAGAATTTACTGTGTTACTATAATACATATTCTCACTTTAGCAACTTAAAGACAATTATACAACATTCATTTCATTTCATGTTAGCTATTTTTGGAAAGATTTTTCCTCTAATATACAACCACTCAGTTGTGCTCATGCTCATGATCTTCAAATTTTATTTCAACGAGAACTTAAATCCATGGGTCTGGAATATTCCTAAAAAGTTTCAACTCAAAATGAGTTATTTTAATTGTCGCCATTTGTTATAAACATTTCCAATCTACAAATTATGAAGTATCAATACTAAACATGCAGAATAACACTTGAATAAACATTAAATTTTTTATTTTCCAGATAGTAATACCGTGAACACCTATGTAAATTTTCAAGATGATCATACCTCAATTAAAATACTAAATATTGCATTCAACACGCCCTACCATAACTATTTATGCACTTTCTAAGTTTTCATAATATCTGTTGTGCCGACTTCAACATGTTGTTTCTCTATACCTATGAGATCCAAATCAATCATCTTTATACCAGTAGCTAGATCTATGGATTAGGAAGTGCATAGCAAATTTTCATATCAAAGAAAGTTGGTTTAGTTATCCAAACATTCTCTTATGTTAAACTAGTGTAATATGCGAGATGTACATTAACGATATAATACAAACATATGTATCTCCCAAACTAATAATAAAAAAAAAATATATATATATATATATATTTTTTTTTT
>OVBE01002583.1:0-28581 GCA_900406425.1 Iberis pinnata
TATATATATATGCACACATTAAAAGTTTGCAGTGTTATGTTACGCCAACTGCATTAGTATATAAGCTAAAAACAATTAGTTTCCGTTAACTATATTGAGTTTAAAAAAAGTATTGATCGGATTGAATAGCATATGCAAACTTCCGACTATAGTTTCCAATTTACATGAAAACTGAAATAAATATATTTGTTTGTCAAATGTTTACAAAACTTTGAAGTGAAAAGCAAATCGACTTAATAAGAAGCTAGGCTGTTGACATCTCTAGTGAAAATTAAGGATCGAGTTCAAACGTAACAAATAATTTTGGTTCCCAAAATCAAAATGCCAGCAAATGATACTCCATTAATTAGAGAGCAAGAGAAGATGTACCTAATTAAGATCAATCTGCATTTTTTTTTAGATGGCTAAATCATAACCAAATTAAATGCACAAACTAACTAGTACTAGTGCTCAGTTTTATTTCATGTAATTTCAGGATAGATCGATCTTAAGGGCTAATTAATGCATGTAATTTCATGATATTAATTAGGGTTTGAGGAAATGAAAATCTTACACACCAATATACAAATCAATCCTTTTTGCTAATTCAATTCATCTTTCAAATTAAGTAGTTTAAGAGGTTACAATACCACTGTTGCTAACACATTTCAAGATACACACACTCAGGATTATTATTATATATGGCTTACATGGATAAATTTGATGCCTAGCAAGCTAGTCCTCCCATCGATTTATGTGAATCCAATCATACATATATATGCTAGCTAGCTAGAGAAGAGTCTTACCTCTCTTAATTAGGTTGGTGAAAGGCAGGCTGATCAATAAAAGGGTAACCATAATCCAAATTTTGAGGCATAATATTGGTGGTATTGTAATTGCTGCTGCTTGAACTTGAACCTGCATGATCCACCAATGTAAATAGTGTGCCATCATTGTAACTTTGATCTATTTTTGTCTTTGTTAAGATATATTCTTGCTTATCAAACTCTTCTATAGCTTTCTTGTAGAAAGAATTATTAGTTTCTTCATACAAGGTTATAGACCTCTTTGATGGATCAAATTGTGTGATCATCTCCTTTGATTTTTCAGCTTTGTTGCTCACCAACTCATGATCAGTCTTCTCTGCCTTGTTGACATCACATAGTACTTCATCATCATCATCATCAACATCATCATCATCATCATCATCATCAACATCTTCACCATTACCATTACCATTATTGGTGAGTTTTTTTTCATGGACCAGCTCTTTGATGGCTTTTCTTGATTTCTTGAGTAACCAATCTAAAGTTTTACTGGCTTTATCAAAGCCCAACATATCCTGGAGATCAAAGAACTGGCGAGCAATACCAATAGAAAGCCTGACCCTCCTGTCTCTAAGCCCTTGTGCTGTGTGAATCTTGCTATGCCTGTCTTTCTTCACCGACTTCTTGATTTCTCTTGGAACCTCCACAGGGCATCTGAAACTTTGCTGATTTGAGTTAAACGTGATGTAATCGACTAGAGAGTGAGGCACTGCTGATACCATTTGGCCTGAACCTGCTGCTAACTGATGAATGTCGTCGTCTTGTTGACCGGAGAGGTAAAGAGAGAAAGGGTATGCTCCATCATTATTGTTCCAAGGAGAAGACATACCGAATTAAGATTCAAGAATCTAAACCAAACCACATATATAATTAAAAAGAAGAACGACAGAAGTGAAGTGAGAGAGAGCGGACAATTCTCACACCAAGACAAGAAAAAAGCTATACATATTATTAATGTTTGTATATATGCATGAACTGTAGAGTGATGAATGTTAATTCAAGATCTGATTTCTAACAAATATCGCTTTCTTCACCTTTTGCTACAGTTGATTTTACCCTAGGGTTTACAGTATTTTAGGGTTTTACAATTCCAAATTCGACTCACTCTGCTCAATATTGGAAATTAACCTCAAACTACTTTCAGTATATATCATCTTAAACAGTAGAGTAGGTGCTTGGTAATCTAATTACTACGGCCCATAAAATCAAGAAATGGTCCAAAAGACAAATTTCAACAACAGAGGACGACCTGTGAAGAAACTTGTTTCCATTTCCATGATAAAAAATCAGACTATGGATGTTCTTGCAATGAACAGTATTCACTCGTTTTCTTGTCGGGATCTCAAACTAGATCTATAATTTTTTTTTTTTTTCATCTAATAATGAAAATATATGGTATTCTTTTGTCCAACGGTCCTTTAATTCGTTTGGGATGTCAATGAAATTGTTTGTGGCCCAAAGTCTTGATCGGTTAAAGAAACAATAGATAGATACCGAATTTCTTATGTATAGTATGTGTTATGTACTAACATAAAACATTTATTTCCTTTTTTTTTTTTTAGGGTTTTGTCAAAAGGGAAATAATAAAAAAAAAAAACTTTAATTCGACCTGAGTTGGTTCCCCGTACGATCACATAAAGATCGTGACAAGATTTGTCGTTCCAAATTTCCTTTTGATGTCCCTTGCTATTGGTCAAGGGTTATTTTTATGTACAGTGGACATAAAACCACTACTTTTTCGAAGAACAGAGAAAATATTACGTTTTAACAAATTACTTCATTTTAAAAGAATAATTAATTCAAGGTCTCCTTAGTTTAGTCTAGTGGCATTCTCTAGATATTGTTTCTAAGGCTAAAGTACCCCTTGAGTTCAATACCTTTTGTGAGAGTTAATTTGTCCTTTTGTAAGAAAGTGGATGAAAAAAAAGAAAAGAATGATTAGAAATTCGGTAGTTTTAAGTGATTGTACTCTTTTGATTAAATTCTTTTAAAGATAAGTTAGGGTAATTACTAGGGCATATATATATATATATATATATATATATATATGTTAAGTGTGAGTTTAGTAGATGTTAAGAGACTTTTATAATGAAAAGACATTCCAATTAACTCGGTCGTTATCTTTTGTTTTCTCCTTTTTTAAGTGCGATTTTTAGCCATTTTTTTCCTAGTCTCTCATGAGGGATGACCCTAATCTCTAGCGCTGATCTCAGCTTATGACCAAGAAAAAGTCAACCATGTCTTTGAAGAAGATGAAGAGGAAGAAAGCCTCTAAGTCTTCAAAACCCCTTTTCTCCATTTCTCTTTTTGTCTTGGCCACGAAGCCACCTTCTCTGCCTACCTCCTCGGCAGTTGCGGAGTCCTCCGACTTCACAATCCATCATATATATGCTACCTCAAGGGCCTCAGATACCTCAAAGGATCTTTCAGCTGGAGAATCTCCTCCAGTTTTAGACCTTCCCCACTTTATCTCATACAATGATGCTTCAGGACCCAAAACCTCACAGGTTAATCCAAATCACAAAGTTCCATAATCTTCTGACAAAGATGAAACCCTGAATTGAAAGGTTCTAGCCATTTCAATTATGGATCCATATTCTGATGGAACCTAGACAAGTCTCTCCTGGTGCGACAGAGTTAAGCGAGCTTCGCAGACTATGACCAAGAAAGGTGATTCCTTCACTCTTGAGACTGGTGAAGTCTATGTCGATATTCCAAATGAGGTTATCAGTAGGAACAAACATAGGTAATATCAATTTGTCATAGAAAAATTTAATCGTAAAGCTCTGACAGCTGGTCCATGCCATTTCAAACAAAATTTAGAGCCCCAAAATCAGAGACATAACAATCTCAAGGCTAACAGACACATTTTTTTGTTGAAATTGCCCTCTAAGAAAAAGAGGCAGAAAATCATCACGCAAGGTATGTTGCACATCGCAAAGCAGGCTATGTTTGTAGCCAAATGGGGGCCTGGCCTTGAACACGACATCCCAATACTTAAAGAAACACCTATTTGGATTAATTTTCATAAGGTCCCACCTCACTTTTATCACAAAGAAGGGTTGGAACACATTGCTGGGCTCATAGGGCATCCTATTTGCCTCCACCCCAACACTATCAACATGACAAACCTGGAAATACACAGGTCTTCACTATCATAGATCCATCAAAGCCCCTTCCTGAAACTGTCAACGTGAGATATGATGGGGGACATGTGGCTCGAGTCCTAGTTTCAAGTCCTTGGCTTTCACCAACCTGTAACCATTGCTGTGAAATTGGTCACACACGAAGAAACTATTCATCTACGCCTGTCACCAGCACCGTTTGCTCTTCTTCAGGGCATAACCCTAACTAAGAAGAAAGAACCGAAACAAAGTAAAAAAAAGAAATGATGCCAAGAAAAATAAAGGTAAAGAAGGCAAAAGAATATGCCAACGTCAAAGTCAATTAAACCTTAGGTGGATGACAATTCCTCATTAGAAGCCACCCTCATCTTAGATCTTAGAATCAGCATGACCAATGAGTAAGTTAAATCTATAGGAAAAATCCAAGGAAACACAAATGTGTTGAACCATGACTTACCTGCTTTGATATGATTCTTCTAAGGAAAACAACACACTTAGAAAGGCTGGAAACAAACTATATGGATTCAGAAGATGGATGAATGTCAAAAGGATTATGGAAGATGTTTTAAAACATAATGGACTGAATGGATACACACAAAGGATGCAAAAGTCCTTTGATACGCCAAGGGATCCTTGGATACGACATACCAAGGAAGGATGCTGCTGGATATTACACACCAACAGTCTTTCAAGAAGCCTGTGGATATTACACACCAACATACTTGGAAAAGGAACTTAAATATTATACACCAAGAACCCGAATGCTCTACTGAATATTACACACCATAAAAGATTTGAAACAACCTTGGATATTACACACCTAGGCCAAACTCCTACTGGATATTATATACCACCAGGACTTGAAATATATTACACACTTTCGAGGATCCAAAACTCAGAACTGATTCATAAAAGATTAGAGGAATTTCTCAAGTGTTATACTACAATAATATAAATAGAATAAGAGAGTTCATGCATGAAAGAAAGATAAAACATAAAAATTCGTCCATAGTGCATGTAAGAGAGAAGGCCACTCTATTAAATGATGTCCATGCATAAACTGCAAATTTAGAGCATTCCTTAACTTTCCATGAGTTTAAACTAATTTAAACACTCAAAATAGGCTATTTTAGACTTGCATAAGTGTTGGGTATTGATCCTCTTTTATTGGACTTCATTTGATCAACTAATGGAGAATTATGTAGTGATCTATCTGCCTCATGAAAAATCTACTTTGGAAAATCAGTTGGGACAAAACCAAAGCAGGGAAAAAGAATACAAATGGATACACTAACCCATTTTTCGATTAACCTTAGCTTGAATGAGTATGATAATTGTTTGTATCTCATTCAAACCAAAATTAGTGGAAATAGTCCAAGACTGATTTAATAGCAACTCCATAGCTCCAACAAGCTTCTTTGTCCTTGACCTTGTCACTGGTCTAGCTTGTATTTCCAATGCATACTCGGGTACAAGTTCAGGTTCAACTCCATGTCCATCTCCTTGTGCATTGCTTTTCAGAATCATATCATACTCCCCCTCTTGGAAAATATTTGTCTTCAAATATGTTTTTCCTGCACAGTCACAAAATTAATATATTTGATCCTAGAGCTTAGTTTAATCTTACATGTAAGTCCAAATTGATAGGCAATGTCCTTGAACATCTTTGTCCTCTTGATTTTTCCATTTAGTACATCCAAGTTGTCTAGTAATACAATTCCTTCTTGAACTTCATTAACTTCTTCAAATCTTCTAAAGATGTCTCCTGGTTTCTATATGAAGTTCTAAAACAGAAAACTCACTCCCAAATTAATGATAAAGGATATTTTCATAAGTAAGCTCAAAATGATCAAATTTAAAGAAAAGAATGATCAAGTTGGTGGGAGCATGTTATTGATGTGATCGTAGGAAGAAAAAACTTGAACAAGATCTTGTAGATGAGCTTGAGCTAAAAAGAGAAGATGCATTACAAGTATATACTGGTCCAAAGACAAGAGCTAGAACTAAAAGGCTTGCTGGAGCCTTTATGCAAACTATGGAAAGCTTGAAGAAGGATTCAATGCATCAATAAGTTGGAGTAAACACCACAACAACTCATTGCATTCAAATTGACAAGATCCACCTTAGAAGAGACTCAACTTGTACTCTTTTTCCTGCATTTGGTTTTATCCCAATGAGTTTTAGAAATCAGATTTTAACAAGGCAAGTTAAGCACTCTCTACCCTTAACTAAGTGTGGATCAAGTCATTTGAAAAGGACTGGATTTACCAAGTTAAAATCAAGTCTAAATAAAATATAGAAGCCTTACAGAAGCCCACAACAATAACACCCAATAACCAGCGCCCCTTTCATTAGTTTTCTCTCCATTTTCAATTCGGTTGCTTTTCTATTTAAGTTGCTTCATTGTTTAACTTAAAACTCAGTTGCTATTTTTAAGAAAAGAGAAGAGATTTTTCACAGCAGCTCATTCTTTTGGTGTGTCATATCCAAAAGAAGCCTCTTAGTGTGTCATATCTAAGAGTCTCAAGTGTTCATCACTCCCTCGAGAATCAATTTTTAACGTCCATTTTAATAGATTGGAAAAAAGATAATTATATTTATTAGACATTTACACATATATATTGCTCTCTATATATAGGAAAAAGGAAAGTGAATAATACGATAGAGTGATTGACTCTATTATAGTTTTGCTAATACGCTCCCTCAAGATAGAGCACGGTTAGTGAGTCCAATCTTGTTACACATGCGTTGAAAAGGTAGTCTTGGCAGCGGTTTGGTTAAGGTGTATGCTAGTTGGTCGTGTGTAGATACATGAGACACTCGAAGTTGACCACGTTGAAAATGTTGGCGGACAAAGTGATAATCAAGGGCTAGATGTTTCATCCTCGAATGAAACACGGGATTGGCACTTAGATACGTCGCTGCCTTGTTGTTACAATAGATAGTTGGTGTTTGTTGAACCTTGACTTGAAGTTCCCGGAGAAGAGAAAGAAGCCAACAAAGTTCAGCCAATGTGGATGCAATGGATCGACACTCCGCTTCTGTTGATGATCTCGCAATGCCTCCTTATTTTTTTGAGCTCCACGCAATTGGATTCCGTCTATGATAGAAAATATAAGCTCCAGTAGATGTATAGTCGTCTCGGTCTCCCGCCTAATCTACTTTAGTGAATGCGTGAATAAAAGAGACATTAGAGGAGTGAAGAAAAATACCTTGTTTCGGAGTGCCAACAAGATAACTAAGAACTCTTTTTGCCGCTTGCCAATGCTCGGAGGTTGGGAAATGCATAAATTATGACAATTTGTTGACAGCAAAAGTGACATCAGGACGTGTGAGAGATAGATATTGAAGGCTGCCAATAATGGTACGAAATTCAGTTGGGTCGGGATGAGGTGTGCCTCCTTTGAGTGTCAGATTCGCTGTAGAGCACATCAGCGTTGTGCTTGGTTTCGCTCCAAGCATGTTTGTATGGTGTTAAAGATCAGAGATGTATCGAGCCTGATTAAGGAAGAGACTAGAAACTGTCCGATGACACTCTATGCCTAGAAAATATGCAAGTGGTCCCAAGTCCTTTAGAGAGAAACGTTGTGATAATTTGGTGATGAACGATTGAATGAAGGTGCCATTATTCCCTGTCAAAATTAAATCATCCACATATACCGGGAAATACATTAGAACACAATTATTGGTATAAATAAAAAGAGATGAATCATCAAGGGAATTAGTAATTCCGTTAAGAAGTAAGAAGTTACATAGTTCATTATACCAAGCTCGCGGAGCTTGTTTGAGATCGTAGATTGCATTACAAAGTTTACATACTGCTTGAGGATTGACAGGATCATGGAAACCCGGTGGTTGAGCCATATAAACATCATCTCGGAGAGAGCCTTGAAGAAACGAATTGTTCACATCTAGTTGTCTTAGTGGCCAATTATGTGTTACCGCAATGCTGAGGCATAGTCAAATAGTTGTTGTTTAACTACCGGACTGAAGGTGTCTTGAAAATCAATACCAGGCCGTTAATGAAAGCCTTTAGCAACCAAGCGAGCCTTGTATCTAGCAACAGTAGCATCTAGATTCTTTTTAACCGCAAAATCCCATCTTGAACCAACAACGTTAACTTGTTTTTGTGGAATCACAAGATCAAATGTTTTGTTCCTGTGTAAAAAAGCTACCTCCTCCTCCATTGCCTTGCGCCAGCGAGGATCTTGAAGAGCTTGTCGGACTGTCTTTGGTGGTGTATCATCCGTAGGTTGAATATGGGCAAGCAGATTTAGCTTTTGGACAGGTTTCTTGATTTTGTGACTAGTCTGGCAAGACTGAGTTGCTGGTGCATGTAGCTTTGATGGAGGAGCTATAGAAGGTGGTGCTGAAACAGGAAGAGCATGCACTGTATTTGTGGGTGTAGAGGACGCACAAAAAGGAGGAGCAGTGGTTGTATCTGCAGGTGTAGAGGAAGCAGAAACCAGAGGAGTAGTGGCTGTAACTGCAGGTGGAGAGGACGCCAAAATAGGAGGTACATGAGCTGGACCCATTGGTGTAGAAGATGCATGTGCTGGTTCTGTTGTTGGTGCAGCCGTAGGTGCAGGAGAAGATAGTAGAGGCTATAATGTTTCTGAAGACAAGCCTGGAGTAAAGATAGGTGCACGCCTAGCTCTAACTGGTTGTGAGGATGAGTATGAGGTCTCTTCAGATCCAGAGGAAGACATATGCTCGAGTCGGCCCTTTAACATGAAAGGAAAAACAGTTTCATGGAACAACACATGTCTAGATGTATAGACACGTGAGTGAGTTTGATCAAGACATAAGTAAGCACTCTACAAAGCGGAATAACCCAAGAAAACACACGTTGAAGATCTAGCATCTAGTTTATGTTGATTGTACGGTTTTAACCATGAAAACAAAAACACCCAAAGACTTTCAACTTAAGATAGTTGGGATTCTCATTGAACAATAACTGAAATGGTGACTTAAGGGAAAGATTAGGTGTAGGCATGAAATTGATAAGATAAACAGCGGTACTAAATGCAAATGGCCAATAAGAACGAGGCATAGAAGCATGAGCAAGTAACATTAAACCAATTTCAACAATGTGCCTATGACGCCGTTCACTTAAGCCATGAGTTGCAAGAAAATTAGCTAGTCCTATATATTCTCCACCATTATATGTATAAAGAGTTTTAAGTTTGTGTTGAAATTGATTTTCAACCAAAGCTTTAAACTTAGTATACACATCAAAAACATATGATTTTTTCTTTAGGGGATAAAACCAAATATATCGAGTGAAACGATCAACGAAAATGATATAGTATTTAAAACCATCAAGAGAGTAAACTGGAGAAGTCCATACATCATAATAAACAATATGAAGAGGATGAAAGGATAACATAGTTGATTGTGCAAAGGGTTGTTTATGCATCTTATGAGAAGAACAAGAAAGACATGGTGAATCATGGAGCAATTTAGAAGATAAAGGTAAATCATAACAACCAACAATATGTTTTAAAATAGGAGTAGCATGATGGCCTAAACGAGAGTGCTAATCAACATAACTAGATCTAACAGAGGAAGCAAAAGAAATTTTCGGTTTTTCTGTAACAAGATGGGAGGGCCACTCATAAGTTCCATCTTTAGGTTTTCCTTCCAATCGAAGGATCCCCGTTGTTAAATCTCTAACTTGAAAGTATGTAGGCGAAAATTTTTTTGCAACATTATTAGCTAAACATAATTGAAAAAAAGAAATTAGATTCTTGTGTAAAGAGGGAACACAAAGGACGTTATTCACAAAAAGGTTTACTGTAAGAGGGTATAGAGAAAGAACCAGTATGAGAGATTTGTAAGGCCGAGCCATCTCCAAGCATGACATCATCCGTCCCATGATACATGTGATGAAGAGCCAAGTTAACCAGATCTGATGTCATGTGGTGAGACGCTCCGGAGTCAAGGAGCCCAGTGGAGGTGTCAGATACTTGTGCTGCATTGGCAGAAGGTGGCTAGTGTTATTGGGAAGAATTCTGGTGTCCCTGCCAGGAAGAGGAACTAGAGCCACATACAAGTCGGAACTCTGAACAAAATTTAGCCGAGTGACCAGTCACTCCACAAGCCTGGCAGTGTCCTAGATACGGTTTGGAACCAGGTATGTTGTTGTTGTTAGGACGAAAATTGTCTCTACTACGATTTTGTTGATAGCAACGCTGATTTGTGTTGGAGTAGTCCCGTGAATTATGACGAGGCCTTTGTTCAGAGACGTTGGCAACAATGGGCTGTGGAACAGAGGATCCAGTAGCAAGGAGCATTGCTTCACGATTTAGAAGCCACTCATAGATTTCGGTGTAACGAACAGGCGTATCCCGACCATTAAGAGCATCAACTTCATGTTTGTATTCATCACCCAAACCTGCAAAAATTTGTTCATTCAAGTCTTCAGGATCAAGAGGCTTACCTAGTTGAGCCAAGTCATCAGCCTTGGATTTGATGAGTCTAAGGTACTCCGTAATGGTTTTAGTCCTTTTCTTGCAAGCTTTAATTTGTAGCTTAAGTTGTTTAATGAGACCACGTGAAGGTGTCCCGAACGTCTCAAACAAAAGGTCCCAAACTTCAGAAGTGGTTGAGGAAGATGATACAACTGGTTGTACCTCAATAGTAATTGCTCTAATTACTGCACTGTAGAGCAAGCGATCTTAACGTCGCCATGGTGCATACGACGGGTTCGGTTGAGATTGACCATCAACAAGGATATCCTGTGAGATAGTACAAGGCTTGAGAAATCCCTGAAGTTCATGTCCTTCCAAGATTGCCATAACCTGTTTAGTCCACATCAAATAGTTAGAGTTGGTAAGTTTAGTAACACTGGACCTGTTAATTGAGAGCAAAGTTTTATGAGGATTTTGGGAATCAAAGATCAAAGTCTGTTCAGCTGTATTAGAGGTTTCAGAAGCCATGAAGAAAAACGTAGGAACAGAAAGATAGAAGAAGAATATGCTAAGACAAAAAGAAAAAGAAACAGAGGATGAAGAGCAGAGTTGATGAGAAAAAAGATGAAGAAGAAGGTTAGTGATGCAAGCGGCTCAGAAGAAAATGATTAGGGTTGGATCAGATGGCTCTGATACCATAATAGATTGGGAAAAAGATAATTCTATTCATTAGATATTTACACATATATATTGTTCTCTATACAGAGGAAAAAGGAAAGTGAATAATACGATAGAGTGATTGACTCTATTATAATTTTTCTAATACATTTATCCATTTCCATCAAAACAGACTTCATTCATCCAGACATTCATCAACAATCCACCATAATCACCATCTATCAATATGTTCTATCAAGTTTTCAATTAGATACTTGTTCAAGGTGTGTTCGTTCTTTAGGAAAGATTACATTAAGTGGTATCAGAGCCACCTTGAACAACAAGTCTAAACAGGGAAGTATCTCAAACTTTGGGTTATGATTCTGTTTGTTTAGGTCTTAGAGTCGCTTCTTTGTGTTTTCAAATCTGTTTTGGTTTTTTTGTTTCATTAAGCTTTAATTTCTGTTTCATGTTTTCATGTTTTGTTTGTTTGATAAAGAAAACCCTATAAAAATAGTTAGCCTTGTTATTTCTTCTGTTCTTGACGTGTTAAACCTAGAAAATAAAAAAAATAGTTGTATTCGTTGCTTATAGTTTATTGTTATAGGTGTTGTTCTGTTGCTTCAGTTTATTTGTTTGTGTGAGTTTGATTGAAATATCATTCTTTGCGTTGTGATTTGCTGCATTGTTCTTGAAGATTTTGCTGAAATTCTTCTGTTAATTTCGCAAAGAAGACAAGGGATAAAGGAAGAGGAAGCTACGATTTGGAAACAAAGAAATCAGAAAGATCGACAGCCCATTCTTTCCATTCCTATTATCACTCAATATCTGCTTTCCTTTTCATTGTTTCTTTGAACAAGATTTGAGACCCACGCCTCTAGTTTCCTTTCTTAATAACTTGACAAAATTCATTCCTTGTTCTGCAAACTTGATTAAATTAATATACTCTTTGTTTCTAGACGCAAGCAAGTGATTAAATAAGGGGAAAAGGAAGCCGAGACATGAACCACAAGTCACTCAAGCTTGGAAAGCAAGAAAATTACATTTATGGTCCAAAACCAGAAACTAGAAGCTACGCTCGACCAATCCAACCGCTGTAAGTAACAGAGCCAAACTAGAGGAGCATGCCACACTCGGCTAATACCCACTGCAAGAAATCAAGCCAACACCAACTGCTCATTCGAGGCTATTCAACAACTCTTTGAAACAGGAAACATCAGACTAAGCCATTCTATCCATTTTCTCTTTAATTTGCCTAGTTCCGAATCTATTTGACTTGAACTATGATTTTATTCTAGTTAGTTGATATTCTGATCGATAGTTCACTTCTAGACTACTTAGACTCTTATCTAGTTCTGTTACAAATTGAACTTAGCATACGATTGCTGTTTTAACTCATCCCAGTTTGATTGAGTTTGTTTTGTCCTAAACCCACGATCTACTTGTTGTTAAATTACCTATTGGTGTCGAAACCCCCTTAGTAATATTTCTCCTCAACTAGTGATATTGTATCTTTTAACTAAGTACGAAGTAACTCCAAAGGGATCAGCCGAGAGGATATTCCCACCTGAATATATGCAGAGAGTGTCTGAATACCCGGCGCGAGATGTGACTGAGGGCGATGAGGAGGCGACCGGAAAAAGAAGTGCATGAGTCTTGACCGTTCCGAAGCTCTCGGGATACGCCAAGATCGTGGGGATGAGTAGGTGCAAATGCAGTGGGAATATCGGAACAGAAGTCTGAAGTGTCTGACAGCCCCAGATAGAATCGGAGCCGAACTCAGGAGTATAAGTAGAAGAATTAGAAGAGAGAGGAATGATCTTCTTTTGGAGAACTTTTTATCTGGAACATCTTTCTTTTGTAAGCTCGAGCAAAAAAGCAATATTATTGATCGATACAAATCTTATTCCTAACAAATTTGAGTTGTGTTCTTTCCTTATTAAGACGAAAACTAATGAACTCCTCATAAAAAAAAATATATATTTACATTGTGGATTCTAACATCCACATATTGGCGCCGTCTGTGGAGAATTTAAGTATTTTCTAATGCAAAAGGAAAACTATAACCATATTTACCACTATCATGGCCGAAGATGTACCACCGCAACCGAATGGATACACTAGCACAATCCATGCATTCCACCAACCCGTGCAATCCATGACCGAGAGGTTGGAGATGCAAGATGCATTGAATCAGTCCCTGCTCGATCAACTTAATAAACTGCCAAAGGAATCCGCATATCAAACCAAGGAGATCACCAAACGCCTCGACTAAGCAGCCTCATCACATCGACGACCGCTCAGGACTTCTGCCCGACGACACCCCATCTATGGGGAACATTCCAGGAGGTTGATGTTCACTCCAACCCCAAACTTAGTCAAGACTCATGCACATCGCTCTGACACCACAAAAACCCGGCCGAACGACAACATTCGGGAGGAACACTCCATTCCAAAGGACAATCAAGCTCAGGGAGACCCCGAATAGTCGAACCACACTGACCACACCAAGGACTCAAGTGACAAGAGGAATCACATCAATCTATCTGAAAAATCAGATGGAGGATCCGACGAGTACGAGGAGGGCTACCGCAATCCATCTTCCCAACCAAATAGGCGGCCTCAGCCCTCGATTCGAGAGATCCAAGATATGAAAAACTCTCTGGGTCATCTGACAAATGAACTCTAAGGTTCACCAGCTATCAGCTTGGCTCCCGAGTTAGACCGACTAATGGTGGAGACGCTCTGTAGCCCATACGCTTCACACATAAAAAATGCCAAAGTACGGAACCCTGGAAAACAAAAATCCCCTTATACGAGGGGAAAACAGACCCCAGCGCGTAGATGATAGCCTTTCGCATAGCGGTCGGTCGAGCGCTGTTCAACGAACATGAAAATGATGCAGGGTACTGTCAGCTCTTCAGCGAGCACCTTCAAGGACCAGCGCTCACATGGTTCTCACGACTACTCGAGGGCTCAACCCACAGTTTTAACCATATGAGTTTAATGTTCATAAAGCATTACTCAGTGTACATCGAGAGGGAAATCTCAGACGCAAACATGTGGAGTATGACGTAGGGGCCCAATGAACCCCTCGATAATTTATCGACCGATTCAAAAAGGTAATATCCCGAGTGTTGGTAACCGATAACACCACCATTTTCGTCCTCAAAAATGCGATCTAGGGCGAATCTGAATTCTGAAAGGATTCGATATTGAACCCTCCGGCAACCATCGATGATGCATTGCACAGAGGTAAGCCCAAAAACGGTATGTGGAACTAGTTGAAACGATCCGAGGAGCAAGGAAGTACCGAAATGCACTACGAGTATCACAACCAAGATGGCCATTCGACTGAGGAATGCATGAGCTTCAAGTTTTTCCTCTTCGCAATATACCAATCAGGCGAACTAGTGGACCCCAACAAGGCTAAGGCAGCAAGTACCCAAATCCGATACAAAAGAATAAAACGAGGAAGCCAATCCTCTAAAACGAGCCCGAGAAGAACTGCCTCAAGTGGCACCAACCTCGCCATTTAAGAAGTAGATCAACATGTTCATGGGAAACAGCCAATTTCGTTTGAACTAGATACATCGATTAAAGTTTATGAAAGGAAGGCCGCCCCTTGCGAGAGATGGAAAAATAAACTCTAGGAGGCCGAAGAACCTATCCTATTTGACGAAATGGACACAACGGGTCTTGACCTCCCCCATGCCGATCCACTGGTCATGGACCTGATCCTAGATGATTGAGAAATCGCGAGGGTACTCGTAGATACCGGAAGCTCGGTAGACTTAATTTTCAAGGAGACGTTAGCCAAAATAGACGTAGACATGTCCCATATAGAAGGACCCCCTATGCTTTTAACAGGTTTAACGAGCAAAACTGCCCTGACGTTGGGGATGATCAAACTACTCACGCATGCAGCAAGAGTATCCAGGATGATCTAATTCACAGTAATGGACATGCCAACGATATACAATGCAATCTTGGGGACACCCTGGATAAACGCGATGAAGGCAGTACCCTCCACGTATCACTAGTGCGTCAAGTTCCTTACTAAGGAAGGAGTAAAAAAATCAAAGGGAACCAAAGGCCAGTCCAAACTTGTTACTTAGCTGAACTCCATCTCAGGAAGAAAGCTTTACAACAATTACAAATCAAGGAACCAGCCACCCCAGAAACAAAAAGCTACGAGGAGCCCAAGCTAGACGAAACGACGCATTACTGTATTGATCCAGGTTTCCCAGAACGATGTGTCAAAATAGGTTCCAAGTTGCAAAAAGATATAAAAGAAGACCTGATCAAATTCCTTAAGGAGAATAAACACATTTTCTCCTGGAAAACTACAGACATGCCCGAGATAAGCTTATACATAATGTTCCATGAGCTGAACGCCGACCCAATTTACAAGCCCATCAAGCAGAAAAAACGCAAACTAGGCGCAGAACAGGCTCAGGCGGTCTGTGACGAGGTGGAAAGACTGTTGGGCACATGATATACCATCAAGGTTAAATACCCATAATTTGGCCAACCTCGTGGTGTTAAAGAAGAAGAACGGAAAGTGGAGAGTGTGCATCAACTTCATGGACTTAAATAGAGCATGCCCCAATGACAACTTTCCACTACCAAACATAGACCAGTTGGTCGAAGCCAGAGCAAGTTATATACTTCTTTCGTACATGGATACTTTCTCCGGTTACAACCAGATACTCTTGCACCCTGATGATAGAGAAAAAACATCATTTGTTACTGATAGACGCATATACTATTATAAAGTAATGTCGTTTGGCCTGAAAAACGTTGGGGCCACCTACCAGCGTCTGGTCAACAAGATGTTCTCCGAACAGCTTGAGAAAATGATGGAAGTATATATTGATGCCATGCTTGTCAAATCTTCCGACTAGGATGATCACGTGGCCGACCTACGCGTCTGCTTCTAAATCCTGAACACCTACGGGATAAAGCTGAATCCGAATAAATGTAATTTCGTGGTTATCTAAGGAGAATTTCTTGGCTATTTGGTAACTAAAAGAGGCATCAAAGCTAAACATAAGCAAATCAACGCGCTACTAAGGATTTCATCACCCAAGAACACAAGAGAAGTACAAAGGCTAACAGGTCGAATAGCAGCCCTAACCCGATTCATATCCAAGTTAACCGACAAATTCCTACCATTTTACAACCTCCTCAAGGGGAATAAGAAGTTTGTCTGGAACGAAGAATGCGAGCTGGCATTCAAAGAAGTGAAGACCTACTTGATGACACTTCTCTTCTTGTCCAAGCCGCAAGAAGGGGAAACCCTGTTCCTGTATATTATAGTATCATCATACACAATCAGCTCAGTCCTAGTACGTGAGCAGCTCGGCAACCAAAAGCCAATATTTTACCTCAGCAAGATCCTAGACGACTGATAGGCTCATGTTTTAAATCCTAAATATATATTGCAGAGAACATATCCTTGTTGTACAGTTAAGGGTCGATCCCACGAAGACCAGACAATACAACTCTCAGTTTATAAATCGATACTAGCTAAGAAAAGGTAAACAAGAAAATGTTTTTAAAACGATTTAAAAGTAAAACGAATGATTAAAAAGCGGATGTAAGTCAATAAAATAAAACGTAGGCGATAGGGAAGTTCCACAGGTAATCAGGTTGGAAAGCAAGATTAACAATGAAAATAATTATAACCTCAAAAGACAATAATAGAGTAATCTCCTCCCGAAGTATTAGACCCCTATGATAGAATTTCTAGTAATAAAGACTAACCTTCTCCCGAAATCTTAGATCTCTAAAACATATAATTTAAATCTGATATTCATAAGCATTCTAAGACAATACTCCCACAAGAAAAGATACTTATTCATCTTGACTAGGTCAGATTAGATAAACCAAATCCCTTTGTATTTATTAATCCAAAATAATGAACTAGGTGATCAAACTAATTCAAGCAATAAATATAAATCTAGACTAAGAACCTAACAATTTAAATCCATAAAAGTCAAACCCTAACCATCAAAACATGTTTTTCCTGGGAAATCCCTAAAACCTAACAAAGAGACTGCTCAGACATAATCAACAAATCAACAATCATTGATAGAGAAAACTTATTCAAAACCAGAATTGAATTAAAGTAAAAAGAAAGATTTTAGAATTCTTCTCCAAGATACAAGTATTAGATTCGCCTCCCTTAGAAAATAAAACTGAATCCTGGTTTTGAGTGTTTTTTGCTATTATGTGTTATGAAAATAAATCTAAGCTTCTGACCTATATAGAATTCAAAAGAGAATAAAACCTAAACCTAAAAACCTATGATAAGTCTCGAGGACGGAAACGTCTTTTTGGCAAACTTCATTAATCCTCGAGCATTCAGATCGATCGATCCAAGTGTGGATCGATCGATCCAAGTGTGGATCGATCGATCCAAACTTACGGAGATTCGGAAGTATTCAGGATTGATCGATCCATTGTAGATCGATCGATCCATTGTAGATCGATCGATCTCTTCAATCACGTGCTGCACATGCTTCTTCTACGAGACAGCTTGACCAGTCTTCAGTAAAATCTTCATAACTTCTTATTGCCTCAATGGATTGACCTCAAATCACTTTCATATGAAAGGTAACTCACGTGGCCAGTTTGAGTTAAAATCTCTTTCCATTCCATTCATAGTAAAATCTCCAAATGTTGATCAACTTCTGGCTCTTCTGCTGAACTCTGCTTCTGCATTCATCAAATTGTATCCACTTTGTGCATAAAACCACCTTTTTGCTCCAGAACGTCTAGAATACCTGGAATCATGGAAATATACCAAAAACACATAGAAAACACTCGAATGATGACAAATAGAAAGTATAAATACTCACTAAAAGGCATCAAAATCGAGTGATATCAATTCTCCTAGACTTAGATCTTTGGTTGTCCTCAAGTGAAGCAAGACCCAATCTGGAGAAAAGGTTTAGAAACTACATAGGAACTCTCAAAATCTCAGCAACCTTAAGCATAGATATCAAAACTGAAAAGACACCAAAGCTAAACAACCATTATGAAAGAACTGTTCACCACCACATAACTAAAAGCCTGTTTCCTACTCTAAATCCAATATCAATCAAACTATCAAATCATCTCAACCACCTCATTAAGTTCAATTTGATTAGAATATATGTATTCTTACCAATGGGGTTTTGAATCAATGCGCACAAGAACCTCTTCTATCAAAGTGCCCATACCAAACAGAGCATCCAACGACTTCTAGTCATGATCTTTTTTCCCCTTTGTCACTTCTTTTTAAAAGATTCACACTTTTCTGCGTTTTTCTTTTCTCTTTTTTTTTCTCGAAAGATTCACACTTTTCTACGTTTTTCTTTTCTATATATATTTTTGCTTAGTGCTTTTTCAAACTACGGAATTCTAGGTCACGCTTTCAACTCTTTTTATAAACCAGTTTTTTTTTTAAGGGAGGGAGAGAAAGGATCTGGATCATACTGAAAGAACTTGTCGATTTTACAGAACACAGAAGAGCAAGACACTTTTCTTTCAAAGTATCTTACCACCACAAGCAAGAGAAATTAAGTTCAGTATTAAGTCCAATCATGGCAAAGCTAGCATCAAATCATCAACAATCCATAAGATCCAGACTTTCGAAAACAAAACAATCAGCAATGGGGTTCCAATCCTAATCATATCAGTTAAATCTAAGCCAGTAATCTAAAAACGTCAATACTATACTCACACTAGGTTGGTTATCATTATAGATTCTGTTCATTGTTCCTTCGACTCGACTACTTAAAAACTGAAAATATTTGAAAATTTTCACCAAAATGATGCAACATCAAAAAGACATAAAATATGATTAGTAACTATACTCCCTCCCCTAAACTTAAATCACACCGTCCCTGTGTGAAATAAACCCAAGAGAAGGAATAATAACCATAATAAATAGGAAAAGTAGCTTAAAAGAATTTCAGTACAAACCTGAAACAAAGATCGGCTGAAAATTTTTGTACTATGGATCGATCGATCCCTAGACGGATCGATCGATCTCTTATTACGTAAAAACTTCATGGGAATGGATCGATCGATCTGAATGTCCGACCTAAAATTTTTGAATTTCCTAAAACATCTTTTAAACTCAAAACTAAATATTAGTAGGTTAGTTAACTAATTAGGAGTGACTCTAAACAAAAACGAAAGAAAATAATTCAAATTAGTGGGTTGCTTCCCACTTAGCGCTTTAGTTAACATCTATAGCTAGACCCACTTACGTTCTATGCTGAATCTTGTTCAGCTCCAATAGAGGCTATCGTTCTCCCATCCTTTTTTGATATTTGCAGCTTCAACATCTTATTCATTGCTACCTTCTTGAGATCCTTTCCTTTGTTTTTAAGATCTTGAACAAAAGGAATCCTAACCTTAGAGAAAGGTTTCGGAAACCTTTAATATTCACTCTATAATCAACCCATTCTTCATGTATTGACTTAGGAATCAAGTTATGTGGGGTTTCTTCCTTCCTTCTTTTAAACTGTCCTTACCTTTACCTGTGTCTTTTGAAACCGGTTGTGATGCAGCCTTTTCTTTCCCTTTATTTTCCTTGATTATCCAGATCCAACTCAGCACTCTCTATGACCTTATGTAAGTTAATCTTCCCCCTCTTCTTCATTCTTGGGGTAACAACTTTGGGTTGAACTTGAGATTCCTTGCTCTTGACTTTAACATCAGAGTCTTCAGCTTCAGTTTGAGGGGCTTGCTCCGCTTTTACTTCCTTGATCGCTATGATCCTTGTTGTTGGTACATAGGGTACTACGAGGTAGTAGTATGATTTATGGATGTTGGTTAGATAGATTCGCTTCTGAGGAACATGCATTACAGCTCCTACTGATGCTAAGAACAGCCGACCCAAAACCAACGATCCTTTAGAATTCCCATTCGTGTCAAAGACATGGAAATCGACTGCTGCAATGCAATCTCCCACTTGTACCATAACATCATATACGAAACCACTAGAAGCCACAACGGAATTTTTAGCCAAGGAAAACGACATTCCCAAAGGTCTTATATCCTAAGTCCCAGCTTCTCAGCTACTATCTTTGACATGATGCTAACATTAGCACCAATATCACACATCTAGTGGTTGAACAAGACTCCTTTAACCTTTACTGGAATCAGAAACTCATCTGGGTCCTCTATCTTATGAATTCTTCTTAAAGAAAGAAGCTGCTGTGAAACAACATCATAGTACATGTGTTCTTCACTAGATGCCTTAGGTCTGTTAGGACAAGAGGTTTAGATCTTAGCAAGTTGCTTTGAACTTGGTGCAGGTTTTGAGGGTGGATCGATCGATCCCTTCTTGGATCGATCGATCGGTTGGTTTTTCAGAATGTGGTCCGATGGATCGATCGATCCAGGCTGGATTGATCGATCCAGGCTGGATTGATCGATCCAGGCTGGATTGATCGATCCAGGCTGGATTGATCGATCAAAAGTGTTTGTGTTTTTCCGTAACTTTGGATCGGTCGATCCCTCCTTGGATCGATCGATCAGACCTTCAGCATCACTTTTCCGTAACATCAGATCGATTGATCTGGACCTTTGTATCATTTTTCCATTACGAAAATCTGCGAATTCTGCAGACTTTACACCATTTCCATCAGAACTTGAATTCAATGCCTTGATATATCCCTTAGGATTATCTTCAACTTTCCCTGGTAGCATACCGACTTGTCTCTTCACCGCATCAGAAGTTTGAGCAACTTGTACATCTAACTTCTTTACATGAGTAGACAATGGTTCGAACTTATTGTTCAAATCGTTGTACATACCGTCCAACTTTGCATTCAAGTTCTTTGTAGACTGTTGCTGATTTTCTAAGATCTGTTTCAACATCACCTCCATCTTATTATCTTGTTGAGCTTGAGATTGGACCGTCTGCTGGAAACCCTGTCGAGGGACTTGTTGAAAACTCGTTTTCTGAACAAATGTTTGTCCAGATTTCTGTGCAAAGTTATGCTGAGGAGGGTAAGTCTGATCCTGAGGGTTCGCGACATTGATACTTCTCCATGAAAGATTTCCCTTGTTATAACTTGGATTGTATCCTTGGTTGTACACTCTTTGTCCCTGGTCATTTATATAGCTAACCTCTTCGATGTTCTCGGATTCATTGACTACAAAGCAGTCAGCTTCAACTTTCTCAACATCTTCAGCAAAACTAACATGCTTCTCATTCTATTTCTTCATAAACTGAGTGAGAAGCTCATTCACCTATGCTAGTCCAGAAGATTTTGAACCAGATGATCGGACCCTTCGATCAAAATCAGGATAATGATTGCTATTACTAGCAGCAAGATTGTCGATGAGCTTGTAAGCTTCATTCACGGGTTTAGTCATGAAGTCACCATTACTGGTTGTATCCAGAGAGAGTTGGTATTTCTGATCAATACCTCTATAGAAAATGTTCAAGAGGTTCAATTCAGAAAAATCGTGATGTGGACAATCCTGCAGGTACTCCTTGAACCTGTCCCATGCCTCATAGAAGGATTCCACCTGTCCTTGCTGGAATTGAGAGATCTTACTTCTCAAGTTGTTGGTTTAGGTGGAGGTGTAGAAATGGTTCAGAAAATTGGCTTTGCATTCATCCCAAGTTAGCCACCTCAAAGCTCTATCAGCTAAAGAATGGTTGAAGATCTTATAATGTATGATCTTTAGAGACTCCATTCAGCTGGGTAGTGCTGTATATTTCTTCAAAGTTGTCAATATGATACATAGGATGCTCAGTAGATAAGCCATGAAATTGGTTTTGTCGGAGCAACTAGATCAGCTGAATTGGGAACTGGTAGTCCAGTCTCTGAGGCTGTGGGGGGGGGGGGGGGGGGGAGGGNTACTATTGACTAGGAAGGCTTAGAGGTTGTTGAAATCGCCAACAAGTACAATGTTCTAGGGAGGTGGGCGATTTTGGTTCTGTCCCGGTGGGACTTGTTCGCCATTTCCATTGCCTGGATTGGCGTTTTCAGCTCGTCGGTTTGCATCTCTTTCGAGATTCATCGGTGGTACTTGGTTGTTACCTCCTTGTTGGTCTAGAGCTAACTGTCCTATATGCTCTAATCCTAGAGGGACTTGAGCGTTCTGTCCTAAACGGAGGATCGAAATTAGAATCACGTTATCAGCCATTGGTATGGATGAACTGGCTCTTCTTCTATACTTCCGGTTCGGGCGTTCTACTCGTGCAAGTTCTTCGTTTGTGAGAATAAGAAGTTAAGGTGATTTTTTAGATCTCCTGGTCATGCACCTTCAAAACAAAAACAAGCAGAAAAAACGAAATTAGTGCTGAAAATAAAAGCTTAGCCTAGACTCTAAGAAAAAACTTAAAAGGCACTGTATTGGTCCCCGACAACGGCGCCAAAAATATAATAGGCTCGGGTTTTAAATCCTAAATCTATACTGCAGAGAACAGATCCTTGTAGTAGAGTTACGGGTCGATCCCACGAAGACCAGATAGTACGACTCTCAGTTTAAAAATCGATTCTAGCTAAGACAAGATAAAAGAGTAAATGTTTTTAAAACGATGTAAAAGTAAAACGAATGATTAAAAAGCGGATGTAAATCAATAAAATAAAACGCTAGGCGATAGGGAAGTTGCATAGGTATTCAGATTTGAGGTTCAGGTTGGCAAGAAATATTAACAATGAAAATAGTTCTCAACTCAAAAGACAACAATAGACTAATCTCCTCCCGAAGTATTAGACCCCTATGATAGAATTTCTAGTAAAAAAGACTAACCTTCTCCCAAAATCTTAGATCTCTAAACCAGATAATTTAAATCATGCAATGGTTACAGATTCGATATGTTCATAAGCATTCTAAGACAATACTCCCACAAGCAAAGATACTTATTCATCTAGACTATATCAGATTAGATAAACCAAATCCCTTTGTATTTATTAATCTAAAATCATGAACTAGGTGATCAGGCTAATTCAAGCAATAAATATAAATCTAGACTAAAAACCTAACAATTTAAATCCATAAAAGTCAAACCCTAACCATCAAAACCTGTATTTCCTGGGAAATCCCTAAAACTTAACAAAGAGACTACTCAGACATAGTCAAGAAATGAACAATCAATGGTAGAGAAAACATATTCAGAACCAGAATTGAATTACAGTAAAAAAGAAAGAGTTTAGAATTCTTCTCCAAGATACAAGTATCATATTCGTTTCCCTTAGAAAATAAAACTGAATCCTGGTTTAGAGTGTATTTTGCTATTTTGTGATATGAAAATAAACCTAAGCTTCTAACTTATATAGAAGTCAAAAGAGAATAAAATTTAAACCTAAAAACCTATGATAAGTCTCGAGGACGGAAACGTCTTTTTACAAAACTTCATTAATCCTCGAGCATTCGGATCAATCGATCCAAGTGTGGATCGATCGATCCAAACTTACGGAGATTTGGCAGTCTTCAGGATCGATCGACGAATGTGTAGATTGATCGATCTCTTCAATCACGTGTTGCATATGTTTCTTCTGCGAGGCAGCTTGACTAGTCTTCAGTAAAATCGTCATAACTTCTGATTGCCTCAATGGATTAACCTCAAATCACTTTCATATGGAAGATAACTGACGTGGCCAGTTTGAGTTAAAATATCAGTCGATTCCATTCATAGAAAAATCTTCAAATTTTGATCAACTTCCAGCTCTTCTGTTGAACTCTACTTCTGCATCCATCAAATTGTATCCACTTTGTGCATAAAACCACATTTTTGCTCCAGAACGTCTAAAATACCTAGAATCATGAAAATATACCAAAAACACATAGAAAACACTCGAATGATGACAAATAGCAAGTATAAATACTCACTAAAAGGCATCAAAATCGAGTGATATCAGCAACGGAGAGACAAGGTATCCAACAATAGAAAAACTAACTCTAGCAGTGGTCTATTCGGCAAGGAAATTATGATCCTACTTCCAATCCCACTCAATCGTCGTTTACTCGAATCAACCGTTGCACACGATCTTGCACAGTCCCAACCAATTAGGGGGACTTTCAAAATGGGCAGCGAAGCTCAGCGAGCATGATATAGAGTTGAAAAGCAGAACATGCGCAAAATTCTAAGTGCTTGCGGAATTCCTCATAGAACTACCACCGGAGATGGAAATTAAGTCCCAATATTCCAAAGCGCGATGGTCCCTATATATCAATGGAGAAATTTCCAAACACGTCTCGGGGATAGGCATACGACTAATCGCTCCTAGAGGGGATATGGTTGAACAATCATTCAGGCTAAGCTTCGTAGCTTCAAACAACAAAGCTGAATACTAAGCAATGATAGCTGGCCTATGCTTAGCAGCGGCAATCGGGGCAAAACATATCAACGCGTATTGCGACTCCCAGCTAGTGGCGAGCCAATTCAGTGATAAATACAAAACAAGGGAAGACCGGATGGAAGCATATTTAAATGTGGTAAAAAACCTTTATAAATATTTCCTAGGTTCGACCTGATTAAAATCCTTAGAGGAGAAAACACGCATGCGGATGCCTTAGCTGCCCTCGCATCTACCACGAATCCCCAAACAACAAGAGTTATACCCGTAGAGACCATCAAAAAACTCAGCATCTCGGTGACCAAAACCACCTCACATCCAAACCAGAGTCAATGGAAGGGTTCCAAGAATGACTCAAAAGTAATGAGATAGCTCCAGCAAGCTTCTTGGTCCTAGCTTTTGTCATTGGTCCTTGTTAGCTTTTGTCATTGGTCCTTGTTGAATCTCCATAGCATCCTTTGGTTCAAGCAATGCATCTTCAGCTTCAAGCATTGTCTCCTTAGCTCCTTGAGTGTTGCTCCTTAGATTCACATCATCCTCTCCCTCTTGAAAAGAATTTGACCTCAAATCGAACTCATCTGCAACATAAGGAATAATATCAGCAACATTAAAGCTATTAGTCACTTGGTACTTACCTTGAAGATCCAGCTTGTAGGAATTGTCATTTATCTTGTGTATGATCTCAAAAGGACCATAAATCCTTGGCATGAGCTTTAATTTCCTTTATGCTGGAAATCTCTCATTTCTCAAATGTAACCAAACAAGTTCTCCTTACTTGAACTCCATTTGATGCTTTTCCTTGTTTGCTTGCTTAGCATACTGCTTGGTTTTTGCCTCAATATCCAGCCTTGCCTTTTCATGTATCTTCTTGATCATTTCAGCCTTCTTCTTTCCATATGTACTTATTCTTTCACTCAAAGGTAAATGCATTTGGAGATAAATGATTAAAACCAAAAACAATCTCAAAAGGTGAATATCTAGTGGCAGAATGCACATCATAGTTATAGGCAAATTCTACATGCGGCAAACATCTTCCCAACTCTTTAAATTCTTCTTAATCAATGCCCTAAGTAAAGTAGACAAAGTTCTATTCACTACTTCGGTTTGACCATCAGTTTGAGAGTGACAAGTTGTAGAAAATAACAATTTAGTGCCTAACTTACCCCATAATGTTTTCCAAAAGTAGCTAAGGAACTTAGTATCTCTATCTGAAACTATAGTCCTAGGCATTCCATGTAGTCTAACTACTTCCTTAAAAAAACAGATTTGCAACATTCACAACATCATCAGTTTTATGACAAGCAATGAAATGAGCCATCTTAGAAAACCTATCAACAACCACAAATATAGAATCCTTACCTGTCCTTGTTCTTGGTAAACCAACAAAAAATTCCATAGATATGTCATTCCAAGGATGTGTAGGAATAGATAGAGGAGTGTATAAACCGTGTGGTTGGACTTTAGATTTGGCTTGCTTACAATTTATGCATCTGCTGTTCTCATATGCAGCCAAAAGAAGTGTTTCTGCAAAGTGGTAAGAGTTTTGGCTACACCAAAGTGTCCCATTAGTCCTCCTTCATGTGCTTCCCTAGTAAACAACTCCCTCAAAGAACAATTTGGTATACATAGTTTCTTTTCATTGAATAAGAAAGTGTCATGTCTATAAAAACTACCAGAAGCAAACATCTCACACTTTTTAAACACATCTTCAAAATCAGGATCATTAGCATATAAATCTTTGATTTGCTCAAATCCTAATAATCTAGCTTCAAGAGAAGAGAGTAGGATATACCTCCTGTACAATGCATCAACAACTACATTGTCTTTACCTTTCTTATATTTGATGATGTATGGAAATGATTCAATGAACTCAACCCACCTAGCATGTCTCTTGTTAAGCTTATGCTGATCTTTTAAATGCTTAAGAGATTCATGATAAGTGTGAATCACAAACTCTTTAGGACACAAGTAATGGTGCCATGAGCTCCTTGTCATAAGTTGGATAGTTGAGAGTAGATCCTCCAAGTTTCTCATTGAAAAAGGCTATAGGCTTTTATCTTGCATCAACATAGCTCCAATTCCTATACCTGAGGCATCACACTCAATCTCAAAAGTATTAAGAAAATTAGGCAATATCAATAAGGGTGCATGAATTAGTTTAACCTTTAAAATCTGAAACACATCCTCTTGTGCTGACCCCCCATTTGAATCCCACATCCTTCTTGATAACTTCGGTTAGAGGGGCTGTTATAGTGCTAAAATACTTGACAAACCTCCTGTAGAATCCTGCTAATCCATGGAAGCTTCTTACATCACCTACATATTTTGGGGTTGGCCAATCTTTAATAGCTTTCACTTTTTCCTCATCTACTTGCACTCCATTTTCTCCTACAATGAAACCCAAGAACACCACATTATCTGTTCCAAATGTGCATTTCTTAAAGTTAACATAGATTTTTTCCTTTCTTAGAACTTCTAATTTAATGTGACTAGCATGCTCTCCTAAGTTCTTGCTATAAATCAGAATATCATCGAAGTAAACTACTACAAAATATTCCTATAAACGTGCTACGAACATGATTCATCAATCTCATAAAAATTCTAGGAGCATTAGTATGACCAAATGGCATAACTAACCATTCATATAACCCATGTTTTTCTTGAACGATATTTTTCATTCATCCTCTTCTTTCATTCTGATTTGGTGGTATCCACTCTTGAGATCTATCTTTGAAAAGATAGTGGGTCCATGAAGCTCATCCAGCATGTCATCCAATCTAGTAATGGGGGTGCTTGTACTTAATAGTTATATTGTTGATAGCCCTATAGTTAACACACATTCTCCATGTGTCATCCTTTTTAGGTACCAACAGACTGGTACAACACAATGACTCATGCTTTCACGAATATGCCCCTTCTTCATTAGCTCATCAACCTGTCTTTGTAGCTCCTTAGTTTCCAAAGGGTTGGTTCTATAGGCTGCCCTATTAGGTAGAGTAGATCCAGGGACAAAATCTATTTGATTCTCTATGCCTCGGATAGGAGGCAATCCTATGGGATTATCTTTCGGAAATACATCACTAAAATCCTGCAAAAGATACTTAAGTCCACTTGGCAAAGCCTGTGGAGGATTAGTGAGATTAGTCAAAGCTTATATGTAAACAAAAATAAGCATAGGCTGATTAAAATGTATAGCTTTCTATACCTCACTAGCCTTAACAAAGAAATTAGATAGTTTTGACACTTGTTCACCTTGTTCTTTTTGTTGCGTAAGTTGTAGTTGGTCTTTATGTACCTCTTGTGGAGACAAAGGCAATAAAGTTATCTTTTTCCATTTAGCTCAAAAGTATGCTTGTTGGTATATCCATCATGAATAATCTGCCTATCCTATTGCCATGGTCTTCCTAAAAGAATGTGACCAGCTTCCATAGGTAAGACATCACATAGAATGATGTCTTCATACTTTCCTATCTTCAAAGGTACAAGAACTTGATGCTTGACTTGCATTTCACCATTCTCATTAAGCCATTTCAGTTTGTATGGTTTGGGATGCTTAGTAGTTTTCAAACCCAACTTTTGTACCATAGTAGTACTAGCTACATTTGTGCAAATTCCACCATCAATAATCAGACTACACAACTTGTTATGCACCATACACATAGTATAAAACAGATTCTCTCTTTGCTCTTGTTCTTCTTTCTTCTTTCTTATATTGTAGGCTTAGAGACCTCCTTGTAACAAGTAAATTTCCAGCAGGTGCTTCTTCTTCAAACTCATCAGAAGAGGACTTAACCTCATGAGTTTCATCTTCAAATCATATTCACCATTCTCCAGCAGCATCATAACTTTCTTGTTAGTACATTCATAAGCATAATGGCCTATTCCATGACACTTGTAGCATTTGGCATATCTAGATCTAGTAGCATTAGCTACTGCCTTTCCTTTATCTTTAGCAAATGTCAGATTGAACTTGTCATCTGCCTTTGTACTATTACTAGGCTAAACTAGTTTGTTGTAGATAGGTTTACTATTTCTCGAATAGCTTTGGTTTAGAGTTTCCAGCCCCATAGCTTGATTTTGTAGAAGATCTCCTTTTAATTTGTTGTTCAATGAGTAATGCCTTGTGCATTGCTTCTTCAAGGTCTTCAAAATGTTGTAACTCCAACTGGTCTTGGATATCTCTGTTTAATTCACCAATAAACCATGATATACCAGCTTCACGACCTTCCATAATATTAGCTTTGATCAAAAGCTTCTCAAG
>OVBE01002584.1:0-29980 GCA_900406425.1 Iberis pinnata
ATCTCCTAGACACGTTCTCTGGAGAGAAAAGGAGAGAGAGAAGCAGAGAGAGAGTTTAAAGTTTTAATGTTACTACCAAATTGTTCTTCACTAATTTAACAAATAATAATACTCCAACATCAAACATTTCATATATATTTGTTTTTATTAAAAAATTTCATTTTTTAACACGCTTTATTAATCATCAATTAGTTGATACAATGTAATCTTCATAATATACATAAGGGTACAAAGCTATAAGATTTAAATAACATCAAAGAAACACCTTGAGATTTGACAAAGTAAGTCCATTGGACAAGCTTAATAAATGTTTAGGATGTATTTAGAATATATTAAAAGGGAAACATAAATATTTTAATTAAACTAATATATGAATCGATTATTAAATAAGCATTTTAAGATTAGTTAATAAACTCATACGTGTTGAGTTATGATTGGTTCGGTTGTTTTTAATTTTTTTCGCTTAGGGGTGGACATTGAAACTGAACCAAATAAACTAAACCGAACCAAATTTAGTTTGGTTTTTTCGGTTAGTTCAGTTAAATTCGGGACCATTTTTATTTTACTTTGGTTTTTGGTTCGGTTTGGCGACAATTTTTTTACTAAATTAACAGAACCGACTCGAACCAAATCGTACTTGCTAAAATTAACCGAACAAATCGAAAGTAAACCGAAAACCCAACAAAACCGAAAAAATGAAAATTTAACCAAAATTAAAATTTTCAAACCGAGAAAACCGAACAGAACTTCAAAAATTTATCACTTTTCAATAATTTTTAATAAAATATTATTTTATGTTATAACTAAATGTATAAAATTATTTAAAAACTTAACTATAATGATAATAGTTTCCTAAATAAATTTAAATATATGATTTAATAAACGTAAAAAATACTTACATAATCGGTTACTTTTATGTCACATTTTTAATTTTATTACTATTTTATTCAACTTTCTAAATTTGTTTGTAATGATAGAATAATATAATCAAACTTTATACTATTTTTAAATTTTAATACACATATTAGTCAAATTTATATAATATATTACGAGTTCGAATATTAAACGGGTATTTATTTTAATTACCCGACTCTTACCCGAACCGTACCCGCCACTATCTGATCTATAATTTTTCGGGTATGCTTTGGATATTAATTTTCCATACTCGAACTATCCGTATCTGACATGTATCCGCTATTACCAGACCAGTTACCCGAAATAAACATCCCTAATACTCGTGATTCCATAAAAGAATTGCAGTAGGCACCATCCTAGTTGCATTTAATGTAGGGATCATCATGTCGCTTCCATTCGGAGTAACATTGACGACGTAACTTCGGGGCCAGAGGAAGACATTAAAAACTTTCATATACTCCCTCTGTATCAAAATAATTGATGTTTAAAATTTTTGCACGTTGTTTAATAAAATATAAAAACGTCATCTAATTTATCTAATTTCTATAAAAATTACATTAATTATAACCAATCTAACCAATCAAAAATAGTTCTGCAAAATATTATGACAAATAGCTTTAAAGTATTGTATAGAAATGCGAAAACATCAAATAATTTGAAACAAAATTTTTTTTCTAAAACATCAATTATATTAATACGGAGGGAGTATTATTATTACTATTACTATTACATTTTTTTAACAAATAATTAGAGCATGAGATTAATGTACTCCTTGATAATGGTTTTTATCATAAGTGTAATTTCTACAAAACCATTTGGGCCAGCAAAAATTTTTGTAAAAAGAATTAGAAGACATCATGATGAAATATCTCATCACGACGATTTTTATAATAATTTATATTTATGTCATCACATTTTCTTTTACTTTCTTGTTTTTCTTATTAATTTTCTTTGATGTTTACTTCATTTTGTTCGACAACAATTATTCTCGAATAAAGATATAAAATTGTTTTCTTTGTAATCGATTTTTTTCTTCTCTTTTCTTTTTTGTTTATCCAAAAACAATCCTAGACTTTATATTAAAAAAAAAACAATCCTAGTCTCGATAGAAATAGATTTGTAATTTATAAGTTTTTCTAGATTCTTGATCATCCCTTTCAAAAGAAAATGATAATTACATAGATAATTTACTTAGTGGCATGAGTCCAATTTAAATTTAAAAGAGTGATTTTGTGTAATAGTTGGTGTTGTGGTTGGAAAAATGTTATTATTTTAATACTAAAGTTATAGTTTTAACATTAAAATAGTGGTATGTTTGGAGATGTCTTTAATATAACCGGTCGAAAATAACAATGTATTGAGCGAAATGTTTTTTTTGTTAAATAGAATTTTTATAGAACATTCATCTCTAAGTTAAATTTAAGCAAGTTTCTAGTATCATAGTAATTGAAAATTTCTAAACGAAGGCAATAATTCTTAGGCCAACTTCAATCGAACTCTATAACGCTAGTTTTTTGTCTATTTTTTAAATCTCTTCCAGTCAGACGGTATAATCTACGTTATTATAGTGCAATTGTATAATTTGATGTAATACTGTAGCAACGATAATTTTTTTCTTTTCATCTTAAAATAATATATTTAATTGTAGAATAGTATATGAATTAATCGAACTGAACCGAATTTGTATCCGAATAAATCAAAAGTTAACTGGATAAATAAAAAATTAACCAATATATTGAAGATTTTGACCGAATTTTTAAAATAATGACAACATAAACCGAATTAAAAAAACCAGTGTCGAACCAAACCAAAATTATGTTCGGTTCAATTTGGAAAAAATATTACTAATTGATATAACTGAAAACCAAACAAACCGAGCCAAAAAACCGATAGTAACCCAACCGAAAACTAATATTATTATTATTATTATAATATTTATAATGTTTGTATCATATTAATTAATTATGAAAACAAATATTAATTTAAATAAATTAAAAAACTATAGAGAGAATCTTTAAAATTAACAATATGATAATAAAAATATTCATTTTGGTGTGATATTTGGTAGTGTGGTTGGAAAATGACTTTTGCTTTAATGAGTGTGATTTCAATACTCTTTTAGTTCTAAGGTTGGAGATAGCCTTAAGTGTTAATCCAAATGCATTGTTTTTTCACCTGATTCGATTAAATACATAATTTAATACAACACACGATTCTAAGCTCAAGAGGATTACGGGAGACGAAGCCGGCAGGAACAAATCTCTTTTGGAGCCAAAAGCCCAAAAAGAGACGCAAAATATAACCAAAGACACTAGGCAAAACAAAGCCAAAAAAAGATAACCCAGGAAAAGTGAAAACTCAAAAAACTCAAACGGATTCGAGATAACAAAATGTAACCCTTGAAAACAATGACCGCAAAGATCTCCGATGATTCATTCGATGATTCATTCTAGCGGGAACTGAGATCCTCCTATGATGAATCAGACTACCTCAAATGTAAAAAAAATCACAGGCTAACAAACTGAGAGGTCATAACAAATGGATCATACCATCAACCTTCGGAAACGGCTAGTCGAAAGAAACACGACCAATAGGAACGCCACGAAAGCCAACCTAAAGAACACTCCTCAAAATGGGCTTCAATGTAGAGACAAGGAGCAACCGGAACCTAACCAGTTGAAGCGATTCTGTAACCTAGAACCACAACGGACGAAACCGATAAGGAACAAAGGGAAATTGCTAGAAACCGGGAGAGCGAACCACCGAGCTAAAAGAGAAACCAACAAATCATGTAGATACTAAAAATCCAGCTAGCTCAACCTATGTCGAGACATAACCTTGTCAAGAAAAGACCAAGGATGAAGCTGAGAAACGAAAACCAAGGACCGACTGTTGTGAATATCCATGCGAATTAGGTTAGAAAGAAAGAGAGAAACGATTGAGGCAAATATCATGCAATCTAGGATTTCTTTATTGATCAATGTGTTAAATTTTGCAATAAACTAAAGCCCCTTATATAGTTCCAAAATCCGATCCCATTAGAAAAACCTAAAAATATCTCATTTTTCTAAAATAGGTCGTACCGTACTTCGGAGACATCGAATCCCTGAAAACTAATCTTAGCGGAACTAATTAATTATGAGATAAATAGAATTAGCATCGATCCACGTCATCCTTTTACCCAATTCTATCGGTCCCGTTAATATTATTTTATGTCATATTTTAACACCGACCTTCCTTCCAACCAACCAAAACCACCAGACGAATAAATCTTACTAAAGACACCGAGAAGAAGCTCACCGGCGAGAGCCTTGCTGAACATAAAACCAGAGGAAGATCCAACGAGAAACAACATATGCGAGACAACCCAAACACTGAGAAGCCTACCCTAGATCACCATAGAGGCAGAGCTTTCCATATCTAAGCTTGAATATGGAAGAACCAATCCGATGAAGAGGACCAGAGCGGTAAAATGCACGACCGGTTGGGTATGCCCATTTGTGAGGACCACACCGTTGGCTCTAGAGTAGAGCCCGATAGTCTTACTTTCACCAGCGAGACAAAAGCCCACTATAAACCCTTTAGATCAAGATGAAGCGATACCAGCCACACCACAAGGAGACGCCGAGACAAATATCGAAACAAAGACAACTACAACAGAAAAGTGGAAGAGGACCAACGTCGGTCCTGGAGGAGGAACCGACCGCCGGCCTGGACATAAGTTTCAGACGGCGGCTACCAAAAAGCTAGGTTTTCCATATATGGACATTTTTTTTATTTCCGTGTCAAAAAATGTTATGAATCCAAATGCATTATAATCTAAACTTTTAGACCAAATAAAAAAGCAAATACAAGTGGGAAAAGAAAGAAAAAGCTACAACGATGTAACAGAAACCAAAACCTTAGAACAAGTTGTTACACACAAACACAACTGTAAACAAGTTTCTTGTAACTCTCTTTCTCTCTCTTGACTGTTGAGTAACGCAACGAGGGCACGACAGGTTTGATGATGTCGGGAAGAAAAGTTCAATTTTATAACCAAAAGAGAAGACTTTAGTTAGAAAATATGACATTTTGGTATAAGCCATTACAAGACATATGGGTCCCCAATTCTCATCACTCTCTACCACCAAATCTTTCATCATCATTTCTCAAATAACTTAAACAAACCCTACAAACTAGGATGGGCACTTCGGTTTGTTTGGTTTTTTCGGTTCAAGCTTTTTCAATCCTTTTTCTGGCCAAACTGAACCGAACAAAAGTTCGATTTGTTCGGTTAGATTTTTCAATTTTAAAGTTTGGTTTTTTGGGTTTTTCGATTTATTTTTGGGATTTTTTCGTTTTGTTCGGTCAATTTTAGCAAGTTCGGGCCGATTTAGTTTTGTTCGGTTAATTTAGTATAAAAAAATTTGTACATTGGTTTTCGACTCGATTAATTTGGTTTTTTCGGTTCGGTTTTTTTATTTTTTCTGGCCAAACTGAATCGAACAAAAGTTCGGTTCGGCATCCGGTTTGTTCGGTTTTGTTTTTCATTTTTGAAGTTCGGTTTTTTCAGTTAAATTTTCAGTTTTTTCGATTTGTTTTTGGATTTTTCGTTTTATTCGGTTAATTTTAGTAAGTTCGGCTTGAATCGGTTCGGTTAGTTTAGTAAAAAAAGTTTGTTACCGAACCGAACCGAATATCGAACTAGAATAAAAATTATGTCGAATTAAACCGAACTAACCGAATAAACCGAACTGAACTAAATTCGGTTTGGTTAAATGCACACCCCTACTAAAAACCCACACTTTCTTCTTTTGTTTCTACTCTTTCAAATACTCTCTCTTGGGTTCTTTGAAAGACTCTCTCTTTCTTTGATATCTTTGGATTTTAGAGTGTTTTGAATCAACATGCGTGGTGGGTCAGAATTAGAAGTGGAGAAGAGTAATCTTCCGGTGGACAATGAGCTAGAATTGGGATTAGGACTTAGTCTTGGTGGTGGCGCGTGGAGAGAGCGTGGGAGGATTCTTACGGCTAAGGATTTTCCTTCTGTTGGGTCTAAACGAGTGGCTGATTCTTCTTCTCATCAAGAAGCTTCTCCTCCTCGTTCAAGGTTTTGTCTTTGTTTATTAAGAAAGCTCTTTTTTTTCTTTCTTTGTTTGTATATTTACATGAATGTGTAAATTTTATCATCTCCAAGTAGAATTTTATGAAAGTGATTTATATGAAAGATTCTCTTAGTATTTATATATATAAAAAGATTCTCTTAGTATTAGAATTTTCAACTTAAAATTAATAGGCTATAAGTGGATTGGTTTATATATATTAGTTTATAATTTTGGTGTAGAATATACATAAATATATATACATAAATATATATATATATAGCCGGTTTTGAAATTTTAAAAATTACAATCTAAAATGAAAAAATGGACCGATTCTTAAACTAAAACTTTAAAAATAGATCGGTTCTTAAACTAAAATTTTGAAAATTAAAATAGACCGCAGACTCGTATTTGGTATGGTTGGCCTCAAGACCAACCTTGTATATATATGTAATACGTACTCGTGTGACATGACAAATTTTGGATCAGACGGTCGGTGAGTAGTATTAGGTTTTGAAATGGTTAAGATCATATTCTAAGAAATCAAAGATAATAGTTTTTTTTTGAACCAAGAGTAGTTCAGTCTTTCCGCCCTGATCTCCTCTTCGGTATGGAATCAGTTTTTGCTAATACCTAATGATATAGCGTAAATGTCAAAAATAATAATTACTTAGGAATGGATTAACTCATATTCTATATATATTAATCTCTATCTCTTTATGTTTTCGATCGTGGGACATTATATATGTAATAGATTCTTGGTTTTGTTGTAGCAGTCAAGTGGTGGGATGGCCACCAATTAGATCACATAGGATGAACAGTTTGGTTAATAACCAATCTATCAAGACAGTGAGATCAGAAGAAGATGATGGGAAGAATAAGAAGAATGATGAGCTAAAAGATGTGTCAATGAAAGTGAATAAGAAATTTCAAGGTTTAAGGTTTGTTAAAGTGAATATGGATGGTGTTGGTATAGGTAGAAAAGTAGATATAAGATCTCATTCTTCTTACAAAAACTTAGCTCAAACACTTGAAGATATGTTCTTTGGAATGACAAGTGAGTACTCTATATCAAAATTCTTATAAATTCAAACTAATAATTTCAACTAAAGTTTGATATATAGACATTGAAGGTACTACTTTAAGACTTTTAGATAAATCATCTGAGTTTGTACTCACTTACGAAGATAAAGAAGGAGATTGGATGCTTGTAAGTGATGTTCCATGGAGGTAAGAATCAAAAATGTACTATCTTTCTCGAAAGTTTGAAACTTAATTAGTCTATATCAAAGAAAAGTGGCTATGGCTTAATGGCATTCATAACTCCACATAAGGCAGGTAGCACCATCCGGGCCTACGATAATGTAAGGATTGTCTGCTATTATGCAGGAACTGGCTATTGAGCCCAGAGACGGATGCAAAGAGGAGACAATGGGGTCAATTGACCCCTACTAAAACTAATAATTGAATAACTTTTAGTATAAATTCGACTATATTTGATAAATTTTTTGATTAAAACTAGAATTTGACCCCAACAAATTTGTGTTAAAACATTCAATTGACCCCATTAATTTATTTAATTTTTTCATCAATCATTATAATATTATATATTATTTTTATTATGATCCCAATTAAAATTATTTATGGATCTGTCACGGATTGGACCAGCCTCTTGTAGCCTAAATGCCGACAAAAAATAGTCTATATCAAGATCTAAATCTTGTTCTTTTCGTTTATTATATCTTAGAATGTTTATTGACTCGGTGAAAAGGATTCGGATCATGGGAACATCAGAAGCTAATGGAATTGGTATGTTTTAAAGATCACATTTTGTTTTTTTTTTTAAATTATCTCATAAATTGATTAAAAAAATTGAGTTAAACATTCTTAATGTAGCTCCAAGACATCAAGAAGTGAAGGAGAGGCAAAGAAACAATCATGTTTAAGTTTTGGGTTCAATAAGTATAGTAAGAGTATTAATATAAACAAAAAGTTTAGAGTAATCTTTGTCTTTTCTTCTTCATATATTGTAAGTAGTTGAAAAGCTATGGAATGTGATAAAGAGTTGTGTTTCTTAAGTGGTTTCTTGGCTTGTTCTTGGTTTCAAGAAATGAACATTAACATTTTATTAAATATAGTTTTCATGTTTTTTTAATTGTCTTTTGGGGTTTCTATTGACTCAAGTCAAAACTTTTGCAATAGAGAAGATTTTTTTTTTTATGGCCCTGGTATCCGGATCTCTAAAGAATTCCGATTAGATTCAAAGCGGCCGCAATCGCCAAAGGTATCCATGAGGACCGTCGAAATTCACCCCATATTAATTGACGGTGGCGGGGATTCGAACCCAGGTGGCGGAACTCACAGTTGTGAACCCTTTATCACTAAAGCTAGAAGCCCCGGTTAAAGACTTATTCTTTGGTTGTACATAGAAGACTTTTACAAACTTTAAACACACAAAAAATACTCTTTATGTTTCAAATTTGTACATAAAAAGTTGTTTTAATTGTTGTTTTCATATTTTAATGTAAAATTTATTGTATTTTTATGTTTTGTGACCATTTGTGTTACGTAAATAATTTATTATTGCTTGATTTGTATGGAAATACTGGTTTTGTCTCAAAAATATAAAATTAGATGACTTTTATAATATTGTGTAAAAATACTAAATCGCAAATATTTTGAAACGTAATTGTATTTTTGTACTATTACTATTTTTTATACTTAAATCTTTTTTTTTTGTTTAGTAAAAAGTTATTAAAGAAAGTCGAATGTATAGTTAATTTTTGACAGTTTAGCTTTTGCATTCAAATGTGAAAACCGTTTACCAAAAATTTCAAATTTAAATATGAAAGTTATTAATTAAAAACAAAAATAAAAAATAATTATTAATAAGCTGTCATTTCAATAAACGGCTACAAATTGATTTAGCTTCTCGACAGTTTAGCTTTTGCATTAAAATGTAAAAATTGTTTACCAAAAATTTCCAAATTAAATTAAAGTGCAATTAATTAAAGACAAAATTTTAAAAATGATTATTAATAAGCTGTCATTTCAATAAACGGCTAGAAAATTGATTTTTGTGTAAGTACCAAGGCAGTTTTGTGTGTATAAATACCTATTTCATCTTCTTCATTTTTCTTATTTTTTAAACATAATCTCATTGTTCTTCTTTTTCTTATGAAACTATTTTTTAATATTAAATTCTCTTCATGTTTCTAAACATTTTCAACATAAGGTATATATATATTCTTTCTTTTATTTGATTCATGTGTTTTGTTTCCATTGTAAAATTCAGAGAATGTTTGTTCATTACTCAAGTAATTTATATATTTATTTAAGTTTAAAATATTCATGTTTTGTTGATTTTTTTATGTGATGTTTATAATAGTATTTTTGTGTTTATATGTATTTTTCAAGGGTATTTAGAGATTTAAACAAGAAGCTAAAGATTTGAGGTTTGGATAAAAGACTCTTTTTAATAAAGGTTTGAGATTTATTAAATTTTTTGGATATTTGTCTTTGTTTTTTTTTTCCGTAAATTTAAATTTTATTTTTACGATTTTAGCCCAACAAGGACTATACAAATATAAAACTGTCTTATCCGACAAAAAAAAAATATAAAACTTAGTTTACTAAATTATTTTTAGTAATTGAAGTCTTTTAAGCATCCTAATATATATATATATATATATATATATAGAGCCTATTGGACTGAAATATGGATGATTAATTTGTAACAAATAATTGGTCGACATGAGTATTATTATTATTTTTTTGATAAAGACATGAGTATTTTTTTTACTACAATAATTATCAGAAAATATAAATGATACTATTTTAAAAAATCAAAATTTCAGTAATGTATTTCTTCATATACATAAAGTATATATTATCCCTAATTTAACATGCATGAATATTAATTTAATGCTCCTTAAACGAACTGCAAAATTTTTGAATAAAAATAATTATATTGGGTGATCCGTAATTCATATATTGAGTTTTACATTTATATTTATTTACAAGTTTTTGAGTCAAAATTTAAAATATTGATTAGAGATTAGAAACAGGAGTGATGTCTTTGTCTTCTTCTCTGTTTATTATTTCATCTATTAATGCTTAAATCTAAATTTTGTTATCTTATCATCTTAGGTTTTATTAATTTGACAACAAAGTTTTAAAATATATTTTTTGAATTAGGTTTTATTAATTTGACAACAAAGTTTTAAAATATATTTTTTGAATTAATCCATAAACTCGAATGATAAAACATATACGTGAAAACTGATCGAACATGAAATCTCGTCTTTTGATCGTTAGAGGTGTCATGTTCAATTATTTTTTATATTAATGTAATCATTTTGGTTTTTTTTTTGTGTGTCATTTTGGTTTAAAATTAATTCTATGTTTTCTAAATTATTGGATTAAACAACTTTACTTTAAAAATTCTGTCTTAAACCTTTCCTACTTTTTTCTTAGTCTTCAAACATATTGAGTTAACTTGTTATTAATCTTCTTAGTTTTCAAACTTCGAAAATATGTTTTCACTCTTTAAAACAATATTTTGGTTTCTGATATTTTATGGTTTCTAATATTTTGTTTTTCTTGAGTTTTCTTGTAATTGAGATAAAGAAAAGTAGTGGAGCAAATCAACAACTCAACAAGAAGTGGATTTGCTTGGGGTAAAAACAAGTTTACTTTAAAAATCTAGTTTTGTCTTTTAATTGATTCCAAAGTTGTAAAATGTAAAAAAAAAAAAACTCTCTCTCTCTTCCTCTTTTCTCTCTCTCTCGATTCTCACTTTTCTTAGATACCATATATGAAACAGTAACATGTGGAGAAGATTGGAGGTGGTAAACTACATCTCCGACAACCGAGCCACAACCCACGTGCTGCGTTTTCCGGGACTCGCCGGTAACACCAGCGCCGGCGAGTCTCATCCGTTCATCTCTCTTCCAGATCTTCTCAATCGTGCCATTACTCCGCTTCTCCCATCATCATAGAAATAGTGACCATAACCCAAAACATAAATTCTAAACCATAAATAAAAATATAAACCATAAACTTAAAATATAAACACAAACTCAAAATATATACCCTAACCCAAAAATAAATTGTAGTAGTCCGTTATGGAAAGGGGGTGAATGAAAGAGAGAGATAGATAGTGAGAGGGAGGAGAGAGAGGAGGTCAAATTGCATTTTGGAAAAATTGAATAATAATTCTAGATCCTAAGGGTTAGTTATTTAATTATAGGATATATAATTATTATTTATTTCAATTTTCTATTTTTAATCTCGATTAGGATCATTCTTAGTTATAGACCGAACCGACGCTGATCCTAAATGAAAATGCTAAACCTATTATAACGCTAATCCTATTAGCAAGTCGTAAGTAAGTTACTATTCTTAATCAGTGTATCTTTTAGATCAAGCTGTGCTAATTACAAAACAAAGCCATTCTAGAGATTAATCAACCATGATAAACATATCCAACGTTCATTGTGATTTCCACTCATTTATCATAGTTTATGAATTTCCTCGTTTTCCGTTTTGTACTTTTACTTTTAAACACTATTTATAAGACTATATTTAATGTTTTCTCTCATTTTTTTAGGAAATTTTTTTGTCTCCTATTTCAAACTGTTTGACCACATTTTTTAGAAACCACAATTTTCGTTTTAGTTTCTTTTTTTAGAAATCCAAAAAACTATTTATATTGTTGTATAATTATATAATCATTATAGAAAAGGGAAAATAAATTTGAAAACAATAAGTAAATAAATAAACATGGTTAAGGGTGCTAACGTTTTTTGTTTCGCAATCTTGTTCATGATCTTCTTTTTGATTTCGACAAGTGACCAGAACAATTTGCCTAAAAAAAATAGTAAGTATCATCACTCATGATGTGTGAGTATTTTAGTTATAATCACTCAAACACATTATTTATGAGAAACTATATTACTCCCTCTGATTTGAAATAGATGTCGTTTTAGAATTTTGCACTCGGATTAATAAATCTCTTTTTTCCACAAAAACATCATTAAACATAACTAAACCAACCAATAGAAAAAAATATTACATTATCCTATTGGTCTAAATGTCAAACAACATTTAATTTTTTCATTGAAATCCGAGAACGACATCTATTTTAAAACAAAAAACTAATCCTAAAACGACATCTAATTTGAATCGGAGGGAGTAATAGTTTTTTTTATATATTTTTTCTTATTTTGTTGTGGTTAAAGCATATTATGATAAAATCGGTAAATGAAATTAAAATGGTGTAGCGATTGTGAAACCAATAATAACAGTGTTAGTAAAATAACAAAAAATATTTAAATATGTTAAATGAAAATAATCTTAGAATATTAAGATAATTAAGTTTGATTATATTTTTAGTTAAGTATAAATACATTAAAATAAATATAGAAAATTAACTAATAAATTTTATAAATTTTTGTTATTATTTTTATTAATTATAATATAGATATGTAATTTACATATATTTATTCACAAATATTTAAAAATATATGAGACTTTAATTTTTTGTGAGTTTATGTATTTTCGGTTAGAATTTCTTTGGACACCATAACCTTGAATATAAAAGAGAATTAATTTATAATTTGATCCCTAATCAAATTAAAAATTCGCAAAAAGATCTACACATAAATATATTATAACACTTATGCCTCAAATCTCTTTTTTTATTGACCATGACTTATTAAGTAATGACTTAAACACATTAATATATACATACGTGGCCAAAAAAAATAAATATTACATTTGTGATATATAAATACATATATACCTATATTTCTTTATTAAACCATAAATTTTCTTTTAGTATTTTGTTTGATGGATAATTATACATATGTTTACAAAAACTAGATAAGTGAAAAAAATTGGAAATAAAACATGTAGCATCATAATTAAGGGTGGAAGATGTGATTTCTTTGTTGAGACAGAAAAAACTTATTGCCTTTGTACAGGACCGAAGTAGTTTGCTTCTGTTCCATTCACTCTATTCCTTTTTCTTCTGAACGCAAAAGTTATTACTTAATTTTTGAGAAATAAAACATGTAGCATCATAATTAAATAAAACAAATTATATATATATATATTGATTTACTGAGTTTCATCAGATAAAATATTCTCATGTAGACAGTGTCGGTTTTGAGGCCAAGCATACCAAACACGAGCTTGCGGCCTATTTTCATTTACAAAATTTTAGTTTAAGAGCCATCCCATTTTAAAAATTTTAGTTTAAGAATCGGCCCATATTTTTCATTTTAGATTGTAGCCTTTAAAATCTCAGGACCGACTCTGCATGTACTTTTATATTGTGTATCGTTGGAATCCCATGTATCTCCCACAAGTAGGACTCAATATTTGTCATAAACATAAGAGCTTTATTAATAATATCTTAAAATTTAGAAAAATTAGCTCGTCTCTCACTTTTGGAAATTATCCAAACCAAATAACTGAATAAGGTACAAGTTGTTGTGTGTCACACCCGATTAGCTGAAAATTGAGAGTCTTGGAGTATAATATGTGTCAGTTTGAGTTGTGATAGCTTACTGTATGGTGATTACTTTTTCTTTGTATGATTGAGAAAATAAAGAAAAAACAATACGGCTAAGTTTGCCTCATAAAAAAAAAAGAGATTGAGAAAATAAAACAATTACTATTTTGATAGCATAGTCTATACTATTAAAGGGAGAGCATATTTTTAAAAATAGTCCAAATAAATAGTATATTTACTAAAAATGCTATTAGTTTAAAAATTTTGAAGAACAAACAAAAAAAAACGTGTCAAGGGCATTTTTGTCCAAAAAAAAACAAAAACGCGCCGATCCTGTTTCGGGTCGGATTTGACCCGGAAAAAAATTTACCAGATATAAACAGTCGCTATGATATATAGATATGTAAGAACAACTTGGCACTACTAGAAAAATGGTGCGACAATATCTACTAAGACATGGGTTCAACGCCCACACTAATTGTTTTGTATTATTTTTGTAATTAATATTTTCTTTTATTCTTCAAATTAACCATTTATTACTTTGATTTATTTTAAACTTTAAGCTTTAAATTAAAAGTTAATAAATATAATCTATACTATATAAAAGATGAATTCTAAGAATTCTGAAGCTACCCACATCAGCATAAAAGACACCCAATTAAAAGCTGACATGTGTGATATTTAAAGTAATTAAACTCCAGATTCCAACTATTAATAAAAGCGATGATGCAAACAATTCATAAAATGGAGATACTGAGTTTGGGTTCATTCTCATCATAAGCCCACCCAAAAATAAATATTCTAGAAATAGCCCATAACGAGCAAGCAATTGTTGACCTAAAAATAACAGTTGTCGATCTAATATCCTCACCTTCTGCAACGCCTCCTTTCCTTCATTGCCTTCTTCATCCTAATATTCTCTAATTAATTCTCCATCATAATATCTCATAATTACAGAGAAGGTAAACCTTCTAGTTTCCTCAGTCCTTAACCCCTTCCTTCTCAGACTCTAAATCGTCTCGCTATAAAAGGAAGAAACCATGGTCGATCCGAGAAAATGAACTCTTCACCTCCTACCTATCTGCTACACCCATGTCGAATTTAAGCAGTATGACAGGAGATTTCCAGAAAACCAGTATTCTCATAAGGCTTATCCATTTTTTGGGAGTCCCGTAACATCAACAAAAGCAACCTCTTAATGGGTCTAGAGCTTCTTTTCCTCGACGAACAAGTTTTGATAGTGCTTTCATCAATAATCGCATTAGACTTTCTTCTCATGATTTCGTTGATGATTCTAAGCACTACTATAAGATCAGTAGAACTATTTGGTTGATATGCTCATTTTTATTGTTGTACATTTTGTGTATAGCGTGTTTTTTTTTTACCTTCGCAACTTTTTCATCATCAAATTATACAAATTATCAACAATTACAGATCCCTCAAAAATACATGAAACTTGAGATACACAGACAAGCAAAAAAAAAACTCACTCACTTGTGTATGAAAATTTAATGGTTCACTTTGGAAAAATGCTTCCAATTGAATGTATAAAAGAAAAAATTATTTAAAAAAGTGTATAACATAACAAATAAGGTAAAGTGTAGAAAAAATTAACAATCTCTACAAGTGGACGGAGAATATCTAAAAAGCATAATTGTTCAATATAATTATTTTAAAGATACATTAATAATTACATAAATATCAAATTAGAAACAAGAAACCAAATAACAAGAAAGAAGAAAACTTCTGCATGGGAGACCAATCAAAACTAAAAACAAAATATGAAAAAATGAAAAAACAATTTTACCAAAACAAGAAATAAATATTTATATCAATTATTACCTATAAATATTGCAAAAGGATAAATTATATTAATATTAGAGTAATCACTATATTTTATAATGTTTGAGAGGAACTGAAAATAAATTTTTAAAAATCTCAGAGATAAATAATAAGAACCTGAAAATACTTCTTAACATTTCCTAACAAATAATCAACAACAATACAAAAATACAAAAATATAACTACAAACAAAACGAAAAAATTTAACAATAAAATAAAATAATTCGCACGTATTAGAAAATTTACTTTGCCTTTTAAATTTGACCTTCATGAATATTTTTCAGTCAATTAAAAATTATGTTCGATAAATAGCTATAAGCCGAATGAGTTTTTAATTAAAAATATAACAAAAAAGGACTTTGTAATTAAAATAGTTTCTTCCTTAACTAATGCACCCAAGAATAATTCACTATGGCCCTGTTCGTTTGTCAGTCGCTAGCGGCAGCGATTAGCTGCAGCTGTTATCAGTCGCTGGTTATGTTCGTTTGCCGGTCGCTAGCGACAGCGATTAGCAATCGCTGAATCTATTTTGAAACGCTAAATAATTTAGCGGCTAAAATTTTTAATCGCTAGTCGCTGCGATTAGTCGCTGGTCCAGCGACTGACAAACGAATACAATTTTAGTCGCTGCCTCTAGCGACTGGCAAACGAACAAAGCTTATGACAAAAAGTTTGCTTTGATTTGTCTTGCAATAGAAAATGAACTCAGGTAAATAAAAAGTTACTATACAATAGTTTTATTCAAGTAAGAAGAGGGAGACCACTAATCATTTGCAATATCTGAATTCACAAATATTACAAAAAAAACTAACAAATAGCAAAAACACATAGATATATCACTATTATGTTAGATATAATATGTAAATGTAAGATACATTTTAAACACAAAAATTACAATAAACTATTTTACAAATTACAAATTACAATTATAATACAAGTGATTAGTTTTAAAATTTAAATATTTGTTTTTTTCCCCCACAGACATTTATCTAGTTTTTTTTCTTATAATTATAAATAATACAAAGAAAACGATAAAATATAAATAGTGACCAGATTCGATTTTAGTCATCTATTATTATGTGATTGAAATTTAAGAATATAATTAAACCGAAATGAAATTACTAATCCGGTTTAGAAATTGGTTATTTTCAAACCGGTTTGTTTTCTTTGTGATTTTTTTGAGTTTTATCATCTCCAACAAAAAAATATCTTTCTTCTCTCTCTCTCTCCAAAGATGATTACAATCACCTCCAAATTTTCTCTTCCTCCATTCATCTCTATCGTTAACTCTTCTTCACGCTCAAAAGGTACTCAATTTCTTAAAAATCTCATCTTTTAAACCTTGAAATTCATAAAAGTGATAGAATTTTTGTATTGTTTACAGAGCCAAAGAAGAAAGTGAAACTAAGAGAAGATTGGAGAGAAAAATCAAAACCTATACCACAAGGAGGAACTTATCCAGCCAAAGATCATTGCAGGTTTCTTTTTTTTTGTTTTTTTTTTGTGTTTTTCTGATTTGATTGTTGATTGATTTTTACAGTCAATGTGGATTATGTGACACTTACTACATAGCTCATGTGAAAGATGCATGTGCATTTCTTGGAGATGGAATGTCAAGAATTGAGGTAATCAATCAATTTCCTTTGAAATGGATAAGAGTTTTGTTACATTGTAATTGATAGAGGTGGGTAGGGCTGGGTATTTAAACCGAACCGAATAAACCAAACCGAACCGAATTTCGTTTGGTTCGGATTATTCTGTTAGTTCGGTTCGGTTTATTCAGTTAGTTCGGTTCAATTCGGCGCAGTTTTTATTTAGTTTTGTTTTCAGTCCGGTTGTTCAGTTCAGCAACAATTTTTATTTTACTAAATTAACCGACCCGAACCGAATTTGCTAAAATAAACCAAACAAACCGTAAAAACCCGAAAAAACCCAAAAAACCGAAAAATTGAAAAAAAACCTGAAATCAAGATTTCTGAAACGAATAAACCGAACTTCAAATATGAAAAACCGAACTGAAAAAACCGAATGCTGAACCGAACTTTTGTTCGGTTCAATTTGGCTAGAAGAAAAAAAAACCGAAAAAACCGAAAACTGAACAAACCGAACCGAATAAACCGAACAAACCGAATGCCCACACCTAGAGGTGGGCATATGAGACCCAAGCTGAACCCAACCCGAAAACCTTAGTTACCCGAATGAGTTTTAGGCTAATATTTTTCGGGGTACCCGACTTGAACCTGACTCAACTCGATATCCGATCGGGTACTCGAAAAACCCGAATTGATGCATTAAACAAAAAAAAAAATTCTCAACTTCAACTTGTATGCGAATTTCAGAGTTTAGGTAGGAGCACATTTTGTCGATTCGACTTCTTTACTAAAATCTATTAGCAATTTTGTATGTGTTAAATTAAAAGGTTATTATTGTTTTAGAGTTTGGAACCTATTGTTCATGGTAGAGGAAGGAAAACAGATTCTTTAGAAGATACATATTTTGGAGTGTATCAAGAACAATTATATGCACGTAAGTTAAAGCCTATTGAAGGAGCACAATGGACTGGAATTGTCACAACTATAGCCATTGAAATGCTTAAATCTAATATGGTTGAAGCTGTTGTTTGTGTGCAGAGGTAATAATAGACATTTTTATCAACCATGTTGTAGATGTTTCATCTAATTGTTTACATGATTTATCGAAATTAAACAGTGATCCTGAAGATAGATTGTCTCCAAGACCTGTATTAGCCAGGTTTAAGACCTTTCATTCTTTGGTTTATTTGAAGCTAATTCTCGTTCAAGTCTTCATTTCAATTGTGCATCCATATGCTTAGAGCTGTCAATTGGTCCTGTCCGCGCCAATGTGGGCTTGTCCGTACGGACAATTCTCTTTTGCGGACGCGTCATGGACAAACCCGTGTGGACATTTGACAAATTGTGTCTGCACTCAATAGCGTCTGCATCTAAACGGGTTTTTCCGCGGATGTCCGCTTAACAAATAGCTACGTGTGAATTTTGGTTTGGTTGGTTTGAAATTAAAAAAAATGAGTTGTCAAGTTTAAACCTAAAATTAACGTCCAAATGGACAGCTCATGTCCATTTGGACAAGCCCGCTAACACTGCCCATTTGATCTGCTTATATTGCCGACGTGTTCATAGACAATCCACATCGACGCATACTTGGCCTGGCCCGCGGACAATATGTCCAGTTGACAGCTCTACATATGCTAGTAGTGTTTTGATGTTTCATTTGTTTTGTCATTATAAGGACACCTGAAGAAGTTTTAGCGGCACGAGGTGTCAAACCAACTCTATCTCCTAATCTGAATACTCTTGAACTAATCGAGGTTATATCGCAGACTCTTCTTTCTTTCATATTAGCTAAGTTCATCATTAGTAAATTAAAAACTTGCTTTTGTAACAGACTTCTGGAGTAAAACGTCTTCTTTTTTGCGGTGTGGGTTGTCAAGTGCAAGGTTTGAACTCTAAAATGCTTCTTTTTCGATTAGATTTTCTTTACCATCACTCATAGTGTTGTAATGCAGAATGATTTTCTTTATAATGTAGCATTGAGATCAGTGGAGAAGCATCTAAATCTTGAAAAGCTTTATGTATTAGGCACTAATTGTGGTAATGTTTTTACTCTAAGGTCTCTCTCATATAAGTAATGCTTATTTTTACATTTTTTCAATTAAGTTCTTAACAATATCTTTTGAATTCAAATAGTTGATAATGGAACAAGAGAAGGACTTGATAAGTTCTTAAAAGCAGCTAGTAAAGAGCCAGAGACTGTTCTTCATTATGAGTTTATGCAAGATTACAAGGTTACCATATATACAAACTGTTAACAAGATTGCTTTCAGCGATGCTAAGCTTGTTTCGACTTCTTTTATAGGTCCAACTTAAACACTTGGATGGACACATCGAAGAGGTAAAAGTATTATCACTTTTAACTAGGGCTGAGCATTTGGTTCGGTTCGGTTATTTCGGTTCAATTTGGCAACTTTCGGTTCGGTGTGGCAACAATTTTAGTTTACACTATATTAACCGAACCAGACCGACCCAAACCGAACCGAACTGGTTAAAAGTAACGGAAATAAACCAAAATTAACAAAAGAAGAACCCGAAAAACCGAAAATAAACCAAAAATTAGCTTTAATTTAACCGATGTTTAGATTTTTCAAACCGAATAAACCGAACTATAAAACTGAAAAACCGAACCGAACTAGCTAAAAATTAACCGAAAAACCCCGAAAAAAACTGATAATAAATCAAACTATAAAACTGAAAAACCGAACCAAACAAATCGAATGCCGTACTGAACTTTTATTTGCTTCAATTAGGCACAAAAAAACCCGAAAACCGAATAAACTGAATGCCCACCCCTACTTTTAACATAGTGTAATGCTTCTGCGATGTTTAAGCTTTAAACCGTTTTTATAAATCTTTTGGCTTAAAACAGGTTCCTTATTTCTCTCTACCAGCAAATGATTTAGTTGATGTCATAGCTCCATCTTGTTATAGGTAAAATGCTATTCTTTTTTTATCGAAAAGTTTCGATCTTTAACTAAAAAAATCCTTCTCTTTTACTATTTTTTGCAGCTGCTTTGATTACACAAATGGATTAGCAGTGAGTCTAAAGATGTCACTCTAGTTAACTTTAGAATCTACTGATTTCAAAACGCTTCCTTATGGTTTCTATCTATGGTTAAATCTTAGGATTTGGTTATTGGTTATATGGGTGTTCCAAAGTATTCAGGTGTAAACATGACTGATCATCCACAGTATATTACAGTAAGGTCAATATTTTTCTACTTCTATATTATAATATCAACCACTAGGGGTGGGTATTCGATTTCCGGTTTTTCGGTTTTTTGTTTTTGAGGTTCGGTTTTTTCGCATCGAAAATCTTAATTTCAGTTAAATTTTCGGGTTTTTTTTTGTTTTTTTCGGTTTGTTTGGTTAAGTTTAGCAAGTTCGGATCGGTTTGGTTCGGTTAATATAGTTTTTTTATAAAAAAATTGTTGCCAAATCGAACCGAACCAAAATAAAAATTATGCCGAATTGAACCGAAATAACTGAATAAAACTCGGTTTAAATGTCCACCCCTATCAACCACATAAGATCATAAGGTTGGACTAAATTCGTTTCGATTATACAGGAATGAGCGTGGAAAAGAAATGTTAAGCTTAGTAGAAAACCTTCTAGAGATCACTCCAACAATCAGCAGTGTACTACTTACTGACTTCTTAATTTTTGAATTGTTTTAAGACTTAAGAGTTAGATTCAATAGTTTAACTAAATGTTTCAGGGTAATCGAAGACCTTTTGTTACAGAGACTGTTAAAGCAGATGATGCTGCTAAGTTTGGTATGTTTTTGCTTCCTGAATCATCTCTGTTAGGGGTGGGCATTCTGTTATTCGGTTCGGTTCTTTTGGGTTCTTTCAATACAGGATCCATATAAGAACTATTAAAAAATCGATTCGGTCCTGTTCGGTTTGGATTTAAAATATTGAAACCATTTAAGAACCGAAATATTAGTGGTTCTGGTTCGGTTCGGATATTTTACCCGAAAATACGCGAAATAACCAAAAATATATGAAACCTAAAAGAACCCAAAATACCCGAAAGAACCAAAAATACTCAAAATATCTGAAACCGAAAATATTCAAACGAATCAAGAGACCCATAAATAACCAAAAATAAATAAAAATATTCAAAAATTGGTAAGAAAGACATATATCCATGGTTCTTGGTAGAAACACTTACCTTGTACTTTCGGTTCCTTCGGTTCTTATGGGTTCCCTCGGTTTGGTTCGGTTCCCTACATCCATGGTTTTTGGTTAGAAGAATCATTTGGGTAATTTATAAGAAACCATACCCGAACCAAACCTGTTTTTTCGGTTCGGTTCGGTTTTTCGGTTCCAGGTATTTTACCCACACCTAATTCTCTACTTTAAAGCCATATTCTATATATGTCTGAAATTCGTATATCTTCTTAGGTCGAGGTCCTTCTCAACCGGCACCAATATTTGTTGGAAACATAATTGCATTCATCTTAAGTTTGGTAAGAGTAATCTCTTCATAAACAGACAAGTAAGCAGATTTATAACAAAAAAATGTCTTTACTTGTGAATACATTCTTGGTTCAGGTTGGTCCTAAAGGTCTAGAATTTGCTCGGTATTCATTGGATTACCATACAATCAGAAACTATTTGTATGTAAACCGAAAATGGGGAAAAGAAAGGTAAATCTCTCAAATACACTCCTAAGTTTCTAGATTATCGAAATCGCGATTTTATATAATCAATGTGAAATTATATCTTATTGCAGAGCTAACAATCACATGCCTTCATATGCCAAAAAGATAGTAGAAATGTACAACAAAAATGGCCATATAGATCAAATGCTTTCTCAAAAATGAAGATTGTGCAAAAATGTATATTTTTTCATTTTTTTTTAAAGTAAGTAAAATGTACATTTTGGTCTTAGTGTTACAACTATTAGCATATAACATACAATGATATCTCAATCATTGCTCATATAATTATCTAGTTTTCTTATTCTCCTTTCTTGTATCATATATATATATATATTCTGTTGATAATGAAATAACCCTTTTAACTAAACCTAATATGGTATTAGAGCAAGAATTTATTCTCTAACCTATTTGAGCCGCCTTCTTTTTCTTCTTCTAATACTTTGTTCTACGCTTGACTCTGTTTCTTTTTTTCACGAACTTCACCACTTTTTGACGGCTTCAGAATTTGTCCCTTCGTCTACATTTACTGTTAATGGTAACTCAACAGTGAATCCCGACTATTAAGCTTGGATGAGACAAGATTGTCTCTTATTTAGTGCACACCTTGGTGCAATTTCAGGCTCGGTTCAATTTGTGGTTTCAAGTGCCACCACTACTGCCGATATATGGAGTCTTCTCTGCACCACTTTCGGGAATCCTACTAGTGGACATATCAAGCAACTTAAATTCCATATTCGTAGTTGTGTTAAGGGAACTCACTCGATTTCAGATTATCTGCGCTTGATCAAATCCAAAGCTGATGATCTTGCTTTGCTTGGTCATCCTATGGATCCTGAAGATTTCAACGAACAAGTCTTGGCTGGTTTTCCTGAGGAATACAAGCCTGGAATCGATGCAATCAATGGCAAAGATAAGGCAATTGGCTACGCTGAACTTCATGAACGGTTAGTTAATTGTGAAGCCTTGATCCTCTGTCCTGTTCCTACCTCCGTTACTCCGGTTTTTGCCAATGCTAATGATGTGAGAAGATCTCAAACTAGTGCCCCTCCTCTAACAACATACCTCGTAATCCACCTTCACAACATCATCCACGTTCTGGTTCACATGTGCAAAATCGTTCAGGTATGTCTAATTCACGCCAATACCTTGGACGGTGTCAAGATTGTGGTGTGCAAGGTCATAGCGCTAAGTTCTGTCCTGACTTTCGCATTATTCATGGAACGTCACAACAACAGCAACACACGTCCTGGTCTCCTTCTCCACAACACTGACAGCCTAACAACTTCACCAACAATTACCAAGCCACAGCTAATCCAGCGTCACTCTCTGATTCTTCAACCTGGTTGGTTGATTCTTGTGCAAGTCACCACATGACCTCTGATCTTGCAAGTCCCTCTCTTCACAGCCCCTATCAAGGAAGATGATGTGTTACTAGGTGACGGCTCAGGATTGTCCATAACACATACTGGTTCCCTTTTCCTACACCTTATACTAAACCATTCTTTTTAAACAATGTCTTATGTGTTCCTTCTTTATCTAAAAATTTAATATATGTATTTCAACTATGTGTTACTAATGGTGTTTTTGTTACATTATCTCCTACTTATTTCAAGGTGAGAGATCTTCAAACGGGGAATCTTCGTCTGGTAGGCAAGCATAAAAATGGCACTTACGAGTGGCCGGTCCTTAGAAGTTCTAAGCCACCTTCTCTTGCTTTTGCTTCTACTACCAAGACTAGTTTGTGTGATTGGCATTCTCGTTTAGGACACCCTGCTTTTCCTATTTTAAAAACTATTGTCTCGAATTTTTCACTTCCAATATCTTCTTCTGCGTTATTGAATAAACCATGTTTTGCTTGCTCTACTAATAAGATGCATAAATTGCCTTTTCATGATTCTACTATTATCTCACATCATCCTCTTAATATTATTTTCTCTGATGTTTGGACTTCACCTGTGCAATCTATTGATAGCTATAAGTATGATGTCACATTTGTTGATCATTTTACTCGCTATACTTGGTTATATCCGTTGCAAAGAAAGTCACATGTTTATGATGTTTTTGTCAATTTTAAGGCTCTAGTTGAAAATCAATTTTCCTGCAAACTAAAAACTCTTTATTCTGACAATGGTGGCGAGTATGTTGGTCTCTTAAATTATCTATCTACTCATGGCATATTGCATTTTACTAGTCCTCCTCATACTCCCGAACACAATGGTATTGTTGAACGTCGTCATAGGCATATTATTGAAACTGGTATTGTATTGTTTTCTCATGCATTTGTTCCTAAAATTTATGGGTCTTATGCTTTCTCTACAACCAGGGCCAACCCTGATGGGAAGCTGGGGAAGCAAGGGCTTCAGGCGCATAATTTATATAAATTTTATGGGAATAAAAAAGACATCATGTTTAACCTCAATAAGGATTCCTTGGGACGGATTTGATCATCACCTCCTATTAAAAGGCAACATTTATGTTCTCGGCTTTAAGCATCAACTACCTTAGGACCGGCACTGTCTACAACCACATATTTGATCAATCGCATGCCCACTTCTGTTCTTACCAATCGATCTCTGTTTCAATGTCTGTTTAATAAAGATCTTAATTATACTAAGTTGCGTGTCTTTGGTTGTCTTTGTTTCCCTTGGTTAAAACTGTATGCTAGTAATAAGTTGGATTCTCGCTCATCTCCATGTGTGTTTCTTGGTTATTCTCTTTCTCAAAGTGCATATCTTTGTCTTGATCGCTCAACCTCTCATGTTTTTGTATCCCAACATGTTGTTTTCCACGAAACTGTTTTCCCCTTTGCCTGCTCCACTTTCTACGTCTTCAGTCCCTTCACCAGCCTCAGTCCCTGATACTAGAAAGATCTCAAGAAACCGTAAAGCTTATGTTAAACTCAACCTCAACACTTCGATACAACAGCTTCAAGAGCAGCCTCCAAAATCTCTTGCTCAAGCTCTTCAAGATCCAAGATGGAGAGATGCTATGCAGGCTGAAATTGCCTATCTCTCATGCAATAAAACATATATCTTAGTCTCTCCTCATCTTGCTTCTAATGTTGTTGGTTGGCGTTGGGTTTATGCTATTAAACGTTTATCCGATGGTGCAGTTGATAGGTTTAAAGCGCGTCTTGTTGCGAAGGGGTTTCATCAACGCCCCGACATCGACTTCACAGACACGTTCAGTCCCGTTGTTAAGCCGGCTACAATTAGACAAGTTCTCAACATTGATGTCTCGTGTCATTGACCTTTTCGACAACTTGATGTAAACAATGCCTTCTTTCAAGGTACTCTTGCGGATGAAGTGTTCATAACTCAACCTCCTGGATTTCGTGATCATCTTCATCCACAAGCGATTTGCAAACTTCATAACGCGATCTATGGTTTAAAGTAAGCATCGAGGGCTTGGTACAATGAGCTAAGCTCATTTCTACTTCAATATGGTTTCATAAACTCTCTTGTCGATACATCCCTTTTTGTCTACAATAAACAGGGAGTTCTACTTTATATGCTTGTTTATGTTGATGATTTAATCATCATTGGCAACAATCATTCTCATCTTAACAAATTTATTCCATCTCTTTCTACTCGATTCTCATTAAAAGATCTCAATGATTTGTCTTATTTTTTAGGTGTTGAAGTGAGGCGAACACAACATGGCTTGCTCTTAACTCAAACTCGTTATGTGGCTGACCTTCTTCATAGGACAAAGATGTCTGACGCAAAACCATCCCCTACACCTCTCTGTCCGTCCACTTCTCTAACACTTAATGCATGCGAAGTACTCATGGATGCAAAAGAGTATTGAGATGTTATTGTAGCCTTCAATATTTGTCTCTTACAAGACCCGACATCAGCTTCGCTGTCAACAAGCTACCCAATTTATGCATAGACCGACCTCTGTCCATTGGAGTGCTGCGAAAAGACTTCTCCGATACCTTTGCGGCACTATGACCAAAGGTATCTTTTACTCTTCTCACAATTCACCACTAATTCATGCCTTTACTGATGCAGATTGGACTGGTGATCGTGATGACTACAAGACTATTGGTGCATACATTCTTTACTTTGGAAGTCATCCCATAGCCTGGTCGTCTAAGAAACAAAGTGAACTTGCTCGCTCCTCCACTGAAGCCGAGTATCGCTCTATTGCCACCACCACTACTGAGCTCTCTTGGCTTTTCTCACTTCTGCATGAACTGGGGATTCGAGTAACACACACGCCAACTGTTTACTGCGACAACAAAGGTGCCACATATCTCAGTGCTAATCTTGTGTTCCACTCCCGGATGAAACACTTGGCGCTCGACTATCACTTTGTCCGTCAGAAGGTTCAAGCACGTCAGCTTCGTTTCCAACATGTCTCAACAAACGATCAACTAACTGACATCCTCACCAAACCTCTTCATCGAACTCGCTTTCATTACTTATGCAACAAGATTGGACTCACCACCGGTGCTCCATCTTGAGGGGAGATATTAGCATATAATCATACAATGATGTCTCAATCATTGCTCATATAATTATCTAGTTTCCTTATTCTCCTTTCCTGTATAATATATATATGTGCATTCTGTTGATAATGAAATAACCCTTTTGCTAAACCTAATAACAACAACTTGTAGTATGTTACTATATGCCGACAGTAGCAAGATGGGTCGGTTTGGTGTTATATTGAAGATGAAGAAACAGTCGAAATCGGCGGCTAGATTCGAATCAGCCATGTGAGTAAAAGGTTGCAGATTCTGTAAGTAAGAACATGCATATCACTGACCAGACAGTTAAACAGTTGGGGAAGTTAATGTTATGTGTTTGGATCAGAGAATGAAAGAGTCATATTGATCAGCTTTCACTTATAACATTTTTTACAAAAAATATAAAGTTCAGATTCATTGTTTTGTCTTTTTGTTTGTTAATTCTCTGTTGTGTTGGTTCAGTGACTTTTGCTAGCAGAATCTTATAAACTCCAATGAAACTTGATACTCATAAATGTCTGGACTTTTGCACCAGAGTTTAATTTTAATTTTAAAAATAATAATTTAGCAGAGGCTGTGTCCATATACAAAGTATGTAAAAAAAAATTTAATTTTGAATTGCAATTTGACAGATAAAAAAAGAGAGAACAGTTTATCAACATCCGCACATGTAGTTAGTTGGGTTATTCGTTCACGCACATATGAACCGTATTACTAACTATTTACATTCTTTATTTTTGAATTTGCATATCACCTTCTACAAAGTCTTTTGTTATAAATGCATTGACCATTACAACATTAAATATTATGTTAACGTGGATGCTTCAGACGCTGACGTGGACATTATACTTGTGTCAATCAGAAACGCTATCATTTTACAAAACTAAAATGACAAATTTTTTTTACTCATTTTAATGTCAAAACGACATTGTTTATCGTTCACTCATTAGACGAGTTTTAATGAGTTAACGATGTCGTTTTAACATTAAAATTTGTCATTTTAGTTTTGTATAACGAAATTGTTTCTTATAGTTAATAATATGTTTTTCACATCAGCGTCAGAGTCATCCACGTTAATGGAATAGTAAACATTATAATGGTCATTGCATTTATAAGAGACGACTTCATAGTGGGGTATAAGAATTCAAAAATTAAAGAATACAAATAGTTACTGCACGGTCCACATGTGTCTGAATGAATAACCCAACTAGCTGCATGTGCGGACAGTAATAAGACATTCTCCCTAAAAAAAATTATAAATACATATGCATATTACATATTTCGGATTTGTATTCATATTAAAAAGACACATTTATAATTGTTTTCAGTTGAATCTAAATTATATACAAATAATTCAACTGTTTTATTAAAAAGTCTTAACTTAAATATAGTTATTTTTAATTATTTTATTATATAAAGTAAGCCATAAAATGTAATATAATATGTTTGTGCTAATTATTTTCTTACAAGGATATTCAATTTTTTCTTGGATATATGGTATGTAAAATTGTAACACCTTTTTTTTATATCGATATTTTTTGGTATGTTGACTCCATCACTACTATATGACAATCGGATAAATTATTCTAGAAAATTTTATAGATTTGTTTATTGGTTCTCCGAGGTGGCATAATGGGCAGAGGTGGTCATGAGATTTTAAAGCCGCAAGATAAAATGAAAAATATGGGTCGATTTATAAAATAAATTTTGAAAATGAGCCAATTCTTTAAGCAAAATTTTGAAAATACAAAATGAACCGCAAGCTCGTGCTTGTTCTGTTTGGCTTCAGGACCGGCTTTGATAATGGGTTATCCGACCTAGCCCGACCCAAACACATATGAGTTTGAAATTTTAATGGGCGGATACAACATACCCATTTATTTTATAGGTTAAAATTTATGTACACAGACCCAATAATAAAATTAAAAATACTATATAAAGTCCAATGATGCCAAAAAGTATAGTATAATAAATAGATGTTTAAATACTAAATTTATAAAAAGAATCACTAATTGATTCAAAGAAAAAATATGTCTTTTTCGTATGCATTTGATTTATTGATATCATCTTTTGTTTCATTTTCTATAAGAAACATAAGAAATATATTAGCAAACATGATACTATAATAATATTAGATGTTAATAAAATAGTGACATAAACAAGATTAAACATGAATGTTTAACAAAAGCAGAGATTATGATGGATTTTGTCATGCATTATCGTTTCTCTTTTTTTTTTTTTGAACTGTTTTTCTATTAAATGCATATGATATACACCAAATGTAGGCCTACAAATCCTTCAGACTCAAAAACAAAAAAAAACTAACATTCAATCCTAAAAACAGATTTGAAATAAAATTTCTTAAAGCCCACAAAGGACCGAGCCCAATATGAAAACCCTAGGAAAAATAGAATCAAAAGGAGAATCCTAGACTTTAGAAACTCCCGAGACTTTGAAAACGAGGTATTATTGGAACAACTTTTGCAGATTTTATGGTAAGTATTTATTTAATCTCTTATAAGAACCGGGAAACCACTTGTTCTCTGATTGTTAATGAGAAAAAATCGGATGAGAAAAATGAATGGTGGAGGTCCCTATTTATAGGAGATGAAAAAGTGTCATGTGAAAGGATGTGACCCTTGGTCAAGACACCTTTTCACATGAAAGGATGTGACCTTTGGTGAAAAGACACACCTCTTCGTTGCATCTTTTCAATTGGTGCCCATTCGGCCAACAATTGCAACTGTTCGCTTGGTGACCTTTCACCTGTAAGCTCCTTCACTTTAGTTCACTAAGCTTGAGTGTTAGCGGACCAGTCCACCCAGCTAGGTTAGTACTCATCCAACTCATTAAGTTTGGTTGAGCTGTCCTTTTACTCACCTAACTGAGCTAACTAATTTTTCCAGCTAATTTAGTTCATTTAACTGTCTAATTTCTCATTCAAATTACTTCATTTTGACAAAAACCACTTTGTCAAAAATGAATTCTAACAGCGCCGTGAAGCATATCTGACCGGAAATCTTCACCGTTTGGCTACTTCCGACCTTCAACCACCGCATGAAATCTTCACCGCATTATCGTTTCTCTGTAATTACAAGGATACTCAATATTTCCTTAGAACTATTAAAATCTTTTGATAAAACATCCTTCTGTCTATAATTAATATATGCATTTTTTTTTTGGGGGTTATTATTGCATCCCTACTGGATTTTGCATATCTTACGTAAATGCATGTTTTTTCTCCATATAACTCGAGAAATATATATTATATATTGTTAATGGTCTACGATAATCATGTGTAATCAATCATTATTCAAATCAAATCATTACAAAAAATGTTATGATGTGGCTAATAATTCCTTAATCACTATTATAAGTTATAACAGCTCTAACTTGTGATAGTATTCTTCCAATAATTAAACAGCTTGATATTAATGTATTCTTTTTTTTCTCTTCTTTATCTAATAATCAACAACAGAAATATTTATCTAGGTAAACAATTTTTTTTACCCGTCGTCAAAAATAATATCACGTTTTATTATAAAGATTTTTTTTTTTTGACGACCCTGGTATCCGGAGCCCCAAAGGACTCCGACTAGATCCAAAGCGTCCGCAGTCGCCAAGAATATCCAGGACGGCCACCGAAATTCACCTCATGTTAATTGACGGTGACCGGAACTCGAGCCCAGATGACGGAACTCACAACTGTGAGCGCTTTACCACCAGAACTAGAAACCCGGATTATTATAAAGAAAATTTAGTGAATAAACTACTAGGTATCACTTATTTATGGAAAATTAAAATATCGGTCCAACTCTTTATATCTAACATAATAATAATAATAATAATAATAATAATAATAATAATAATAATAATAATAAT